>BQNB010018733.1:0-64099 GCA_026074375.1 Tanacetum coccineum | reverse complement strand
ACTTGTTTCAGTGCTCTAAAACCATAAAGAAGCATTCACTTGGAAAACATCCGATAATTCAGGGATTAGTCCTTCCTTTTGCAAACACAAAATCAATCTTGAGGACGATGTCAAACCAGTCATTCAGAGACAACGCCGACTTAATCCAAACATGAAAGAAGTCATTAAAAAAGAGATTATCAAACTTCTAGACACAGGTATCATCTATGCCATAGAAGATAGTCCTTGGGTAAGTCCGGTGCATTGCGTGCCCAAAAAAGGAGGAATGACCGTTGTGACAAATGAAGACAACGAACTCGTTCCAACACAAACAGTAACAGGATGGTGTGTTTGTATCGACTACCATAAGTTGAACGAAACCACCTGAAAGGATCATTTTCCTTTACCCTTCATGGATCAAATGCCGAAAAGATTAGCCGGAAACAAGTTCTTTTGTTTTCTCGATGAATTTTCTGGATATTTTCAAATTCCTGTCGAACCAGCCGATCAGGAAAAGACCACTTTCACTTTCCCTTATGGAACCTACGCCTACAAGCGTATGCCTTTTGGTCTTTGCAACGCTCCAGCCACTTTTCAAAGGTGCATAATTGCAAATTTTCAGGATATGCTCGAAACCTCCATGGAAGTCTTCATGGAAGATTTCTCAATATTTGGAGATTCATTCGATTCGTGCTTAAATAATCTAGAGTAGATGCTAATTCGATGTAAACAAGCACACTTAGTTCTAAACTGGGAAAAGTGTCACTTCATGGTGACCGAGGGAATTATGCTAGGACACACAGTCTCCCATAAAGGACTAGAGGTCGATAAAGCAAAAATCAACGTGATAGCTAAGTTACCACCACCCACTAACGTCAAAGCCGTTAGAAGTTTTTTAGGACATGCCGGATTTTACCGCCGATTCATAAAAGATTTTTCCAAAATTTCTAGACCCATGACGAAACTTCTCGAAAAAGACTCAGTCTTTAACTTCGATGAAGAATGCAACAAGGCATTCGAAACTCTCAAAGAAAAGTTAACAAACGCACCTATTATGGTTTCACCTAATTGGTCGCTACCGTTTGAACTTATGTGCGATGCAAGCGATTTTGCCGTAGGAGCCGTGCTAGGCCAACGCGAAGAAAAGCACTTTCGACCCATCCACTTCGCTAGCAAAACTCTGAACAGCGCACAACAAAACTATACGGTGACCGAAAAAGAGTTACTTGCCGTAGTTTTTGCATTCGACAAGTTTCGATCATACCTTGTTCTTTCAAAAACAGTTGTGTTCACGGATCACGCTGCAATAAAATATCTGTTTTCGAAACAAGATGCCAAACCGCGTCTTATACGCTGGATTTTACTGCTTCAAGAATTCGATATCGAAATCAAAAATAAGAAGGGAGCAGAAAACGTCGCAGCAGATCACTTATCGCGACTTGAAAAACCCAATCTCAATGACGAGGAAATAAATGACGAGTTCCCTGATGAATTTCTCATGAGTATCAAAACCGACGAGGAAGAAAGCCCGTGGTTTGCTGACTTTGCCAACTACCTAGTTGGAGGAATTCTAAGAAAAGGATTAACCTACGCTCAGCGTTGTAAGTTCTTTTCAGAACTTAAGCACTATTTCTGGGACGAACCGTATCTATTTAAAGCATGCCCCGATGGCATGATCAGAAGATGCGTTCACGGTTCAGAAACTCGAAAAATTCTAGATGAATGTCATCATGGACCCACTAGGGGACATTATGGACCATCGATTACCGCAAAGAAAGTTTTTGATGCTGGATTCTATTGGCCAACCATATTCAAAGAAGCCCAGACTCTGGTACAAAACTGTGACGCCTGCCAACGTTCTGGTAGCATTTCACGAAGAGACGAGATGCCTTTGAACAACATCCAAGTAAGTGAAATTTTTGACATATGGGGAATTGATTTCATGGGACCTTTTTCGAAATCCCATAAGTTCGAATACATTCTTGTCGCCATCGACTACGTGTCAAAATGGGCAGAAGCCGAAGCTTTACCCACCAACGACGCACGAGTGGTAGTCAATTTCTTGAAAAAGCTTTTCTCTCGTTTCGGAATTCCGAAAGCTTTAATTAGCGACAGAGGAACTCACTTTTGTAATCGTCAAATGGAGAAAATCTTGAAAAAGTATGGAGTACACCATCGTATAGCCACAACCTATCATCCACAAACTAGTGGTCAGGTTGAAAACACCAACAGAGCCTTAAAAAGAATCCTCGAAAAGACAGTTAAGGACAATCCGTTTGTTTGGTCGAGAAAATTAGATGACGCTCTGTGGGCATTTCGTACGCCCTACAAAACTCCAATCGGTACCAAACATGCCATTTGCCGTTTGAAATCGAACATCGTGCTTACTGGGCCCTGCGAAGCTGCAATCCTGATCTTAAGGTTGCAGGAGAAAAATGATTTCTGCAGTTGCATGAGCTCGATGAATTGAGACTTCAAGCATATGAGAATTCCAAACTCTACAAAGCCCGAACCAAAGCCTATCATGATAAGAAACTCAGAGTTAGGAAAGAATTTAAGGCCGGAGACAAAGTTCTCCTGTACAACTCTAAGTACAAATTCAAAGCTCCAAAGCTTAGACCAAAGTGGTGTGGACCATTCATAGTCAAACATGGTTATCCATCCGGATATGTTGAATTGTATGATAAACATGGAGGAAGCTTCATTGTTAACGGACACCGTGTTAAACTCTACCACGATGAGGAGCAGTTAAATGAACTTGCCGTAGAAGAGATTCACCTCATGTGTGAGGACGGAAGAATGAAAGCTATTCCATTCATGGCACCGTTTCCAGCCAACTACCGTGAGACCATGCCATGGGCATCAGAAAAACCGTACATTTACAGTGTAGTGGAAAACACCTGTAACGAAGCTAAGTTGTACGATTTAGACGAAACTGGGAAAGGAATAGTGATCAAGAATATTTTGTATGTCCCAAGCGATGGGTCATCACTTGAAAAGAAATGAAAGGAGCACCCGAGTCCGGCTGACGACTCACTCAAAAATCAAGCGCTTCTCGGGAGGCAACCCGTGTTTTTAAGATAATTAGTTTCTAAAAAAAACAAAAAAAAACAAAAACGTCCGCACCCACAATAAAAGTTAAGTGTGGGGGTGCGGCATTCAAAAATATATGTTTGTTTGCATTTCCTTTTGTATTTCAGATTCTTGCAGGAAATGATGCACTTGGCAGCTCAAGTACTACCGCACATGCATGAACACCTGGTTTTTCTCTTATTTCCCTATTTCAGTTTTTACCATTTTGCCGCATTGAGGGCAATGCTAAATGTAAGTGTGGGGGAGAATAGGGAAAACGAGGTTGTTTTAAAATTTTTGAGCTAATTAAAAATTGTTTGCCCTTAAAAATCAAAGAAGTGTATACACATGATAAGAAACTAACCAGAATAACATCAGTTTGTTTTCAAGATACGCCTTAATGCCTTGAGCTAACCATCTCGGTTAGTCCAACATTTTTCATGGTCCCATTTGTCAGTTATACCGTCCTTTGCCTTCAAAAAAAATAAAAAAATATTACACATAGTTTAGCTCTACCTAAATAACCGAAGTCTACAGGTTAGTTGCTAGCTACGTGGATTGATGGTAGATATGTGGGAAATCCTTATGAATTTTCGAGAGAAAGTTGCTAGCCCCATGTTTAAGGACATATAATCCTTTGCTAATATGCCGATCGGAGGTTGATCGAAAGAAAAAAATGATGAATAAAGCCAATGTGCTAAGTCTTATGAAGATGAAGGAAGATGAAGAGAAATTGGTGTCGATTAGCCAATGTGCTAAGTCGTGACACAGTGATGCGTTTATCTCGAAATTCATATAGGATAGTGGTAAGCGGTAGCTAGCAACCTGGTGGATTGTATACTTCGTTCTTTTTACCAAAGCATACATCTGTACCGTTTTCCATTAAAAATAGTTAGCATGTTTCTTTGATGTGTACACTTGGACTTATCGAGTACTTGTGCTTGGTAAATTACATCTCATTTGTGGCAAATGTGTTGATAAAAATATAATGCCTAAAAACATTACTAATATTTTTTCACGTCTTTACGTTTTGATAATCAAAAAATATAAAAACGTTCAACGTAAAACTAAACGTAAACAAGTAATTAGTAGTAAATTCTCATTTCAACAAATACATCACTTAAAAGTGTGAATAAATAAATGCTTAATGCATTTTATGATCAAAGGAAATTTTTATTCAACCTCACACTTTTATAAAATGTTGTAAACATTTTATAAACATTACAAAACATTTTTTACAATTAAAAGAAATATTTTATTCAAAATAAACATTTTGAAATTCAAATTTTCGGACCTAAAACGGCTAGAAAAGTTTTAGAAAATCCCCCCTACACGAAAGACAAACTGATTACTCAAGCTTCCAAGCCCTGAGATCAAGTTGTAATGAAGATATGGTAAAGTATGAAGACCCACGGTAACTCGAACAAGAGCCTTAAACGAAAGATTCAACAAAAAGATTTCACCAGAAGAAACTTGGATAATCAAGAAAGATCTAGACCCTCTAAACTGACTTTGGACACCCCTTTAGACCCTGGAACCGACACAAAATTATAGTATAAATAGGAGACCCCTATGCCTCATTTTAACACACACCTCACTATTCTCCAACTCAAAAACTTAATCCTCATAGTCACCACTCCTCTCCAAAGCCACCTAAGTCCAGGGAAGTTAGGAAGAAGCTCCAGGAAAGCCAAAAAGGAGGATCCCTCTAGCTCATAAGTTTGTCATTTCCTAGTTTACTTTCCTTTAAGCTTTTGCAATACTTTGTAAGAACTTTCATTATGTTTATGAATGCATTATTTTTTGGAATTATGTATTTGTTTAATACGAGTGGCTAGTCCCTTTATGTGCTTGGTTAGATGAAGTTTGTGGTATGAAGATTCGATTATGATAGTGTGGCATGTTAATTCAAGTTCAAGCTAAGTCTTAGATCCATTTTTTCTTATGTTCTAAGTGGCATAGTTTTATCAACCGGATTGTTTGTTGAGAATATCATAGGCCGAAAGGGGTATTGTTAATCAATCAATTGTTGCCTTTTTGTCTACGATCGGCTACCTTTTATATTTACCATTTCTTAAGCGGTTGGGTATAACTAGGAACATAATTATCAGTGTCTATGATTTGTGAAATGAATCGCGAATCAAACTCATAGAGGTTGTCTTAGTCTTGAATTGATTGATTGAGTCTAATGCTTGTTTTTGTCACTTCGAGTCTTGACGAAGATAAAAAGTTTTAAAAACAATAGATTGGATAACCTCCAATTATTTTAATCAACTTGTTAGTCTATGCCACTATCATATCAAATCGGATTCCCAAGCTAAGTCCAACCAAGTACATCTTATTATCATTGAATCGCTTTCATTATTGTTATCTTGCATCTTAGGATTTTTTATCATCGAAATCTTTATCAAGTTAAAACACCCAAATCCGCGCGAACAATCCCGGCTTACCATTCAATATCTTGCTACTACGGACGAGTTCACTTGCTCGTATGTGTTGCTTGAGAATTTGGTATACCGAGTTATAAATTTAAAACTGACCCGTATCGCACGCAATAATGATCAAGAGTAATAATCCATTTTATATCTTAATATATTTCCTAGATGGTGATTTACTATATAGACATTATGTACACAAAAAATCACAAAAGTAAAGAGTGTAGGGTTTTTAGATGACCTTAAGATGAAGTATGATGAAGAGAAACAAGTTCTAAACCGTAGTTTAGAATCAAAACCCAAGCTTCCAAGACTAGAAAACCCTAATTTCCTAAGAAACCCTAATCTTGAACGTTCTTGATTAAACCCTTTTGATTACTAAACAAAGCCTTCAATACACCTTAGAATGTCTTAAATGTGATACTAGAACACTTGAATACTTGCTAGGAAAATTTGTATGGATAGTTTGTTTCGGTTTATTTGAGCCGTGGGCTAGGGAGAGGAAAAAGAGAGAGTTTTGTGAAGTTTTTGCTTAAGGAAATGGTATGAGTGATATCTTACTAGTGTGTACTCTTTATATACTACAAGAGCTAGTCCAAGTTGCTAGTTGAAGACCAAGATCATGAGAAACAAAGGGGTTGGACAAGATGAGCAAAACAAGGAAGAATTTTGGTCACAAACACTAGTCATGTACTTAAGTATAATGAGTTCTAGTTTGTACAAGATCTTGGTTGAGTTTTTGTGTGCTCTTGGTCCCCTAGGGACTATATTGTGTCCGAAAATTAGGGGAGGACAAAGACTAAGATGAGTCTTGATATTTTGTGTTGATATTTTAGTGTTACTTTAAGTTTTAGGAATTGTAGGTTAAGTGTAAAGAGTATACTTGTAAAGTGTATATCCTAGTTGGGTTCTTATATACATAATTCGGCTACAATGAATAACATAGGTGAAGTTTTATAAAACTTTGGGTATTGGGTATAATAATGGGTATTTGTTGAAGCGTAGATAAGTTTTGGTGGTTCCGGGTATGCCTAAATGTATTTTATCGAGAAATGTAAACACTTTACGTAATTAATAAAAATAAAATGTGCAAAGTTAATATTTTTTCTCCAAATAATTATCTAACACTTGCTTGACGTAAAACTTTAATTGTTTGATGCCCGTTTACGTTGAATGATAATTTTTAGCTTACGCGATTTAACTATATGATGAGAATTAAAAGCAACGCGTACGAGACTAAAAATAAATAGTGAAATAAATGACGTCGTAAAATGACCTAAAAACATGGGGTGTTATAGTCTTCCCCCGTTAGAAGAGCCTTGTCCCCAAGGCTCAAGTCGCGACACTTGACGAAGGTACGGGTTTAGGGAAGAGATGTGGATACTTCTTTTCAAATTGGTCTTCACGTTCTCATGTGAACTCCGGACCTCTCCTAGAGTTCCATCAAACCTTGAAAATTAGGATACGGCTTTGCTTCAACCGTTTGACTTCTCGATCCATGATTTCTATGGGTTCCTCCACAAAATGGAGCTTATCATCAATATGAATTCCATCCAACAGAACGGCTAATGGCTCGTCGGAATAACACTTCTTTAAGTTGGATACATGAAACGTACTGTGAACCCTGCTCAACTCTTGAGGAAGCTCAAGCTTGTAAGCAACGGATCCAACCTTTTCCAACACCTTGAATGGTCCAACATACCTGGGGTTTAACTTCCCCCGTTTTCCAAAACATACGACCCCTTTCCAAGGTGAAACCTTAAGCATAACTCTATCTCCAACTTGAAATTCCATCGGCTTATGCTTCAAATCGGCGCAACTGCTTTGTCGATCACGAGCGGCTTGAATCCTTTGTTTGATCTGGATGATCTTCTCGGTTATCTCTTAAACTATTTCTGGACCGGTGAGTTGAACTTATCCAACCTCGGCCTAACAAACAGGTGAACGACACTTTCGACCGTAAAGTGTCTCAAATGGTGGAGCCGTGATGCTAGCGTGATAACTATTGTTATATGAAAAATCAACTAATGGCAAATGGTTAACCCAACCCTTTCCAAAGTCGATCACACAAGCACGCAGCATATCCTCGAGAGTTTGAATAGTCCTCTCGCTTTGTCCGTCAGTTTGCGGATGGTATGCAGTACTCATATCCAAATTCGTACCTAAGGCCTTCTGAAGTGACCTCCAAAAATTTGATGCGAACCTAGGGTCACGATCACAAATGATTGAGACATGTATTCCATGCCTCGTGACTACCTCTTTCAGGTACATTCTTGGCAATCTTTCCATGAAATCAGTTTCCCTCATTGGTAAGAAGATTGCAGATTTAGTAAGTCAGTCAACAATCACCCAAACGGTGTCATAACCTTGTGACGACTTAGGAAGCTTTGTGACAAAATCCATAGTGATATTATCCCACTTCTATTGAGGTATCTCGGGTTGCACCAATAAACCCGATGGCCTTTGGTGTTCAGCCTTAACCTTAGTACATGTCAAACATTTGCGAACATAGGTGGCGATGTCGGCCTTCATATTAGGCCACCAATATAGCTTCTTCATGTCCTGATACATCTTGTCAGAACCCGGATGGATAGAGTATTTTGACTTGTGGGACTCGTGCATGATCACAGTCCTTAAATCACCATAACATGGTAACCAACTCCTGCCATTTAAGCATAGAGTTCTGTCGGCGCAGGGTTTTAACTTTTTCTTCGGTATATCCTTCCTAATCATACCTTCTACATCTTCCTTTTTGAAGTTCTCTGGTTTATGTGCTTCTATTTGAGCTTCCAAAATTTGTTTGGGTAGATTCAAACCAATAGTCATGACTAAGGCTCGAACCTATAATGGCTTATTTTGTTCTTTACGGCTTAAGGCATCGGCCACTACGTTTGCTTTCCCCGGGTGATAACCTATTTCACAATCGTAATCGCTGAGCAACTCTAACCAACGACGTTGCCTCATGTTCAGCTCCTTTTGATCAAGAATGTGTTGTAAACTCTTGTGATCTCTAAACACCGTACACTTGGTTCCGTACAAATAGTGTCTCTAAATTTTTAGAGCAAACACTACCGATCCAAGTTCCAAATCATGAGTTGTATAATTATTCTCATGAATTTTCAATTGGCGTGATGCATAAGCAATTACTTTCTCCCTTTGCATTAATACATCACACAATCCATTATGCGAAGCATCGTAATAGACCACAAAATCCTCGCTTCCTTTAGGTAGAGCCAGAATTGGCGCACTGCACAACTTCTGCTTTATTAACTGGAAGGCGGCTTCCTCCTTGTCACCCCAATCAAACTTAACTCCTTTCTGAGTAAGCTTGGTCATTGACTTGTCGATCTTCAAAAATCCTTCAATGAATCTTCGGTAATACCCAGCAAGACCAAAAAATTGACGAATCTCCGTTGGTGTCTTAGAAGATGCCCAATATTTTATGGATACGATCTTGGCAGGATCCACGTGAATGCCTTGACTATCAATTATGTGGCTGAGAAATTATACCTTGGGAATCCAAAATTCACATTTAGAGAATTTAGCATACAACTCCTCTTTCTTAAGCAATTCCAGAATTGCCTTAAGATGTTCTTCATGTTCCTTCTTGTTCCTTGAATAGATAAGGATATCATCAATAAAGACAATCACAAACTTATCAAAATATGGCTTGCACACCCAATTCATGAGATCCATAAATACCGTCGGTGCGTTCGTCAAACCAAATGGCATAACTTGGAACTCGTAATGACCATATCGAGTTCTTAATGTCGTCTTTTGAAATATCTTCCTCACGTACTCGAATCTGGTGATAACCTGATCGCATGTCTATCTTAGAATAAATGTTGGGTCCTTGTAGTTGATCAAATAAATCTTTTATCCTTGGAAGTGGATAACGATTCTTCACCGTTAGCTTGTTCAGCTCTCGGTAGTCAATGCACATTCAAAATGATCCATCCTTCTTCTTGACAAAAAAGACTAGAGCTCCCCAAGGTGAGGAACTTGGCCTTATGAAGCCTTTGTCAGAAAGCTCCTGTAGTTGATCCGACAATTCTTTCATTTCAGACGGAGCTAATCGGTATGGTGCTCGTGCTACAAGTACAGTACCAGGTATCAAATCGATCTGAAATTCCACTTGTCGAGTCAGTGGAAGACCCAGCAAGTCCTCGGGAAATACTTTAGGAAAATCTCAAATGATCGGTACATCCTCAAGTCGCTTCCCCTCCAACTTGTCTTCAGTCTTCTTTGTAGTAACATGTGCCAAAAAGACATGACATCCTTTTAGCATGTACTTCTGCGTTTAATGCATGAGATGATGTTCAAACGAGTCTCGTTTCCCTGGTCGCTTCTGTCACCACGAATAATCAACGTTTCATTTCCCCAGGGAATACGAACGATTTTCTCGGCACAAACAATGACAACATGGTACTTTGCCAACCAATCCATACCAATTATGAGGTCGAAACTACCAAGTTCTACGGGCATTAAGTCGATATTGAATGGATGATTTAAGAAGTTTAATGTACAACCCCGAATGATAGTGTTTATTCCACTTATTTTCCTGTCAGCTAGTTCAACATCGTAATAATGGTCTAATGTAGTTGGTGTGATATCAATCTGGGAGCTAAATGCAGTAGACACAAAACTCTTATCGGTGCCAGTGTCAAATAGGATATAAGCATATCGGTTGTTTAGAAGGAACTTACTCGTAACGATGTTTGAGTTCGAGTTTGTCCCTGCATTTCCCACCACATACACTTTTGCTGGAGCATTGCCATTTCCACCTTGATTACCATAGTTGTTGTTCTTCAGCTTTGGGCATTCCCTCTTAAAATGTCCCTAAGCTCCGCACTCAAAGCAAGTAGCTTTTTGACCTGCTCGAGTGCCTCTTTGGTTGTTAGCAGTATTGGCATTTGTAGGACTCCTACAGTCACGGGCCAGATGGCCAACTCTGTTGCACTTGTGGCATTTGGGAGCACACTGTCCATCATGGTGTAGTTGCATTTGGAGAACAGAGGTTTAGATCCTCCATAATTTTTCTTCTCACCAGACCCAGCAGTGTAAGCCCTGCCAGTGTTCTGCCTCTTGTTTTGTTGTTGTTGGTTCTGATTGTTCCTTGACGTGTCCTCAAACTTCCTTTTATTCTCAACCCGGCATTCAGCAAAAGTGCGGATCTTCTTATCCATCAGCTCAGTTGCAAACTCAACTGCATCTTGCATTGTCTTTGGCTTAGACGCCATTACACTCCCATGTATCATGTCGGGAAGGCCACCAACATACTTCTCAATCTTATCAGACTCTTCGGGAAACATCCTCCCGCACAACAAAGCCAACTCCTGAAAGCGTTTGGTATAACTTGCCAAGTCAGTACCCTTCACCTTCAACTCTCAGATTTCCATCTCCAATTTCTTGATCTCATTTCGAGGGCAGTACTTAGCAGTCATCATTTTCATAAGTGTGTTCCAAGGCACGCTATAAGCGGCGTCCTGACCAACTGTCTTGACATGGGATTTCCACTATGTTAAGGCAACACCATGAAGGGTGCAAGTAGCAAACTTAACTTGGTTCTCGACTGCACAGTTACTGATATTGAAGACAGTCTCCATTCTTTCAAACCATTGAGTTAGACCAACAACTCCTTTAGTACCCTTGAAGTTCATGGGTTGACATTTGAGAAAGTCAGTGTAAGTGCACTCACGTGTAGGGGGCACAGGTCTTGTAATACCACTTCCAAAACCTTGGCTTCTATCTCCATTGAGGTTATTGTTTCTTTGAATTTAATGCTCAGCCAAAGTATCAACCACGCCTCAGGATATCAATGCCCTGATAGCAGCATCAGTTATTAGGGTGGTGGTAGTGGTAGTGGCAGTGGCGAGGGTGGTTATGGTTCTGGGTGCTTTCCTTGGAGGCATTTTCTTCAAATTACAAGAAAATATAATATACGTTATATTTCATACAATCATAACCGCGACATGACATATACACAATAAATAAAGTGAGATCACGACACAAGAGAGGTACATAGTAAACTTTGAGATTACATTGACATGACATAATACATCCATTCCATATATAATTTGGAAAACATACATGACTGGTTCGGTTACAAAATGATCACTACCATTAGGTTACAAGATGAAAATAAAACCTAGAGCCTTACTAGCCGGGCGTTACGCCATAATACTTAGTAGGCTATACAAAATAGCTAAGACATAACCAGATCTAAGAACTACTACCGGCCTCCTCCGGTACATCAGGATGTGCTAGATCCCTAGCAGGTCTCTACTGACTCTGTAGTGCTACCATCTGAGTCTACAATGTCCTCATCAGAGTCAGTGCCTCTACGAGTTGTGCTTGTCGTCTGCGGTCTACAGCCCGTAAATCTCTAATCTCAGTCTGATGTGCTAAAACCATAGTCTGTAGTGCTCTAACCTCAGAACCTAACGTATCACTGGCATCCATAGACTGTACCCAAGCCTTATGAGTAGCTCTGGCCTCACTCTTCATAAGTCTAGCCATGCGAGCATGGGAGCGTCTATCTCTACGTAGCAAGTTGAGCTGACCGGTCATCAAAGATCGATCGCTCTATGCATCATCAAGCCTCACATAGACCTATTCAGTATCCTACCTAACAGTCGTGACAAAATTTGTCATCCTCTGACCAAACTCTGCCACATCAATCGCTGGTATCTCCTCTACAATCTCATCTGGATCCTCCCAAACATCAGTAATCCTGTAACCTATCTCCCTATCCAAGTCACGCCTAATCTCAGCATCCAGAGTGCCAACAAAACCATAATCTGCTCTAAAGCCTCCAGTAGACCTACTAGTATGAGCAGATAAGCTCTCCCCGATCTCATATCTAGGACTGGGAGCAATGCACAACCTCTTCCGAGGCGGTAACGTAACCTCAAGAACATCTGCTCTACAATCAGTAGAGGACAGAAGCAAAGGTGGTGATGATGTAGGTAATGGTATAGGTAAAAGTGGTGGTGTCCCTGATGGTGGTGTCCTCGATCGAGGTGCTAGGATGTAGGTAGATGGTGTGGCAACTCTCATCAGAACCATGGATGATCCGGTACGTGGAAGTAGGATAGGTGGTGGTAATGGCAGTGGTGAGGATAAAGGTAATGGTGGTGGTGATGCAGTCCCTAACCGAATCCCGGCTACCCTGTAGCCCAAAGGTGCCTTAGTGTAAGCAGGGCTAGTAGTAGGTGGTGATGGTACCAGAAATGGTGGTGAGGGTATTTGAGGAAGTGGTGATGAGTATGATGTTAGTGGTGATGGTAATGGTAATGTAGCGGCAATTACAGCAATCAGTGCCTCAATAGATGCTGCCATAGGAGGCTGTGGTCGGACGGTCATCTGTGCCCCACGGGTACCAGTCTGGGGTGGTGGGACGGAGTCGGCCGAAGCTAGGTGCTCCTCCTACTCCTCATCATCATCGCCCTCGTCCTCCTCCTCGTCATCAGCATCGTCTTCGGAGGACTCCTCCTCCTCCTCATCATCATCTCTCTCAACGGAACAATCAGTTGGATCCTCCTTAGGATCCTCATCATCCTCCTCCTTTAGATCCTCTTTGGGATCGGACTCAGTAATATAACCCGGTGAGTCAGTAGTGGGTAAGACAGCAGCAGCTGGAAACACGTCATCCTCAGGTGGTATAAACTATGGGTATGCGGGCTCTGGAACATATGGTACATAGACAGGTAAAGGTGGGTGCTCAAGACCGGGCACGTAATCAGGAGATGGTGGGTGCATCGGTAGTCTGTCATATCCGTAGACCACAACTCCAGGAGAGCCTATGTTTGATGGCTCCTTGTAGTAGTTGGATATCGATGTGTAGGTGACTGTGGGATGCTCTGAATCCGACATGACAAAATCTGTGACAATAAAAAGTAGTTTATATAAGTATTAATATAAGACTCTTATCGTAATATACGTAATATATATTATAAACACGTATATCAATCAAGAACGCATATAGTAAAACTAACTAATGCAAACAACTAGTGTATGTATGTCCCGTGAAAACCCTTTTATATGAATGCAATGTTTGAAAACGGTTATAGTCCAAGTAAAATCATTTGACCTGGTTCTCTATAACCTTGGCTTTAGATACCAATCTGTAACACCCCCAAATCGGGTCGCATCGGAATATGGGTCTGAGAGTGTTACTTCATAGATCAATAGCACAAGATATATATGAGAACGACCTTAAAAAGAGTCGTAAAACTGATACATTGGATTTAAACAAATTATTTGTTACAAAAGCCCATAGCTTCACTTGTTCATAGTTCAAAAGGTAAAGATTTTAGCACATAACAAGTATTTCCCCAAAATGTAATGCGACCAAATCTTTAATGCACATGACTTCCAAAATAACGACCACCAATGTATCCCTTGTCTTGTACCTTATTGACCTCCTGAGAAAACATGCTTTAAAACGTCAACAATAATGTTGGTGAATTCATAGGTTTGTAAAATGTATAATGTAGGACCACAAGATTTCCCAAGTGTATGATTAATGTAATTATGTTTCCTTAAGCTCATGATTGATATTCGTTTTCATACGTATCAAACAAATAACCCTCATTTATATATAATATATATAATAAAATACATATACATAAGCAAAGTATCATACAAATTATTCTTAGGAAAGAATTATAAGTAATCAACACGGGTATCGTTCTCCTCGGTGAGAGGTAAATGGAAATTCACGATTATGTCGTTAATCGAGCTTGAATGTCATAAAAGATTTGATTTTGGATTCTGATTCTAATAACACAAATGGAAAGCAATTAAAGGCACGCTAAGCTAAAAATAAAGGTGACTTACAACTAACAACTTTTAAAGCAATTAATAAAAAACTAATTAAAAACTAAATTAAACTAACTAATTGACCAAAAATAACATATTAAAACTCTAAAAATTCAAAATGCGAATTTCT
Organism: Tanacetum coccineum; assembly: GCA_026074375.1. Classification (NCBI taxonomy): domain Eukaryota; kingdom Viridiplantae; phylum Streptophyta; class Magnoliopsida; order Asterales; family Asteraceae; genus Tanacetum; species Tanacetum coccineum. Next base: position 49,660 of record BQNB010018733.1, on the reverse strand, counting down.
AATCTTAAATGTAATAAACTAATTTTTAAAACTGAGAAAATACTTTTTAGAATTTTTTAACTAATTAAAACTATTTTTAAAAGTAAATAATACCAAAAATGAAATTAAAAAATATAAAACTAAATCCTAAAATTTTAACAAAATTTATAAAAATACTATAAGCTAAAAACGTGGTTTATAAAAGAAAAAGACCGAATAAGCTTAAACCAATAAGCCAAGAAAAATAGAATAAGCAAAATAAGCTATAACTAAAACGTGTATAAGAAATAAATGAAAGGAAACTATAACAGAAAAGTCCCAAGGGCATACTGGTAAGGCGTTGGTGTTGTGAAGGAGAGGTCACAGGTTCGAGTCTTGTGACCTTTCTTTTTTCAAAACATTTTATTTTTCAATTTCTTTTTGAAAAAGCTATAAAATAAGCAAAACCTAGAAACTTTAATAAAGGAACTTTATGACAAAACTTAAAAATAAGCAAGAAAAAGCTTAATTAAAATGACAAATTTGCTTATTAAAACTAATGACTAAAAGCTAAACTGTTGGCTTTATAAAAACTCAATAAGCAATTACAAAACCCTAATAAGCTAAAACAGGCTTAGTCCTGGACCTAATGAGCACTAAGGAGAAAGAAATAAGTAAAATCAATAAGCTAAAAAAACATTAAAAAGGCAAACAAACAGCAAACTTTAAAACAGACCTAAGGACTTTGACAGACTTTAAAAGGACTAATACTACTACTTTTAAGCAAAGAAAATGAATTAATAAGCACTACTATTAAGCTAATTCCCAAAAACAGATTTAGAACATGACTTACTTAACTAAAATAAGCTAGGATTAAGCTAAGAGGTTTAGAAAACAAGCTAGAAAAAATGAAATGAAAGTAACAGACACAACTACTTATGATTTTGGCTTTATGGAGAAAATGACAGATTTTAAGCTTAATTTTAAGATTCAAAAGCTAACTTGACAATCCAAAAACTTAAAACAGATTAAGCTTAGACTACATTAAGCTATTTTCAACAAAATTAAACCTAAATTAAGCTAGGAATTAACTAAAAATGATCTGCATGATGAGGACATCTAAGGACAACCTACTAACTGACTTACTTGACTGAATTTAAAAAAAATACTTAAAAGGCTAACCAAAGATTATAGACTTAAGACAGATGCATATTGATGCATTAGAAAACTCAATTGAACACAAGAAAAACTGCTTCCTAAGTAAACTTTTATATAGCCAAAAATCAAACAGTTTAGACACTTTTGAAATGGTAAACTTAAGAATTTCATCAAACAAACTAAAAACTTAATAAAAATACTTTTAAGCTTATAAAAACTAGCACTTAGACCATATTTGAGCATATGAAAACCCTTTTAAAAACCAAAATCAGATTAATACCTCAATTTACCCATTTTACAACCTTGACCCAAACACCCCTTTAAATTCCGAAAATTCATTTTTACACTAAAACAGATCAAATTTTGCTTTAAAAAGTAAAAACAGATTAAGCATTAAAAATATTGAGGACATTTAAGCAATTACTTTGGAGAAATAAGCACTTAACTATAAGCTAGACTAATAAGCTATTATAACTAAAATAGGGGCAGATTTAATGCAAACTGAAAACAAACTTAATTAAACTATAACTTGAATACCATAAGCTAACATTAAACTAAATAAGCACAATTAAGCATGAAATAAGCAGAATAAGCTAATTAATAAGCTAAATAAGATAATAAGCTAAAATAGAGAAAAAGGAATGTGTACCTCTATCCCAGCTAAACAGGGATCTATAATGCTCTTTAGAGCTTAAATCAACAAGCTCCAGCTTATCAAAGATAAGCTGGTAATACCCATAAGCCCTTCCATTATTGGCTTATCATCCAAACAGCTTATTAAGACCATTTTTTAAGTAATATGAGTAATGAGCTTATTAAGTTAAGCTTAAAACAAGCTTAGCATAATAAGAGATAGCTTAGAAGAAATTGAGAGCTTAGTTGAGCTTATTAAAGTAAATTTAAAGCACTTTAAGACCAACTGCTTATAAGTAAAAATAGTAGTAAAAACACAATTATGAATTAAACTGAATTTTATTGATTACTTGAAAAGATTACAAGCTTAAAAGGTAAAATTACATTGATTAAAGACAATAAGCAAAAATAAGCTGAATAAAAAGCTATTCTACACTACTCCTAAACTACTCCTATTCTAGATATCAAGCATTGTGTGATTTCATCTCTATTTATAGCAGGCAATAGATGATTCTAGATGTGAGGAGGAGCGTTCCAACTTCAATCCTTAGCCCTTGATCTTCCAATCCATCCCTTTCCACCGTTAGATCACTTCCACGCATCATCAACCAATGAGGTACTTGGGGATTGCCAGCGTGTCAAGGGTGCGTCAGACGTATCATAAAGCTTCTAGAATATGTTTAATTGAGCGTGTGTGAGGGTGAATTGGTTTTACCTGTCACTAATGTGTTGCAGTATAAAGGTATATGTATTTAAGCACATACCAAAATCCGCCATACTAAGCTATTGACGTGTCCTCACGCAATGTTATAAATACATGTTTAAAACTAAAAATTCTAATCCCCCTAAACTAATCACCTCGAAAAGTAGCTAAGTGTTCATCTAAGAGGATTAAGAAATCAATAGTTTTGAAACACCCTGTTTTACCACTTCTTTTTATTATATATATTTTTATTTTTCACAAGTGACAACATGCTTAACTTTTATTATTTAATAATAACTTTTAGGATCACGGAACAAGAAACACTTATAAATAGTGTCCAAAAGGATAAATTCATCGTCCTTGATTTTTCACCTGCCCCAAACCAAGCTTAAAAATGAAATCATTGTTAAATACAAGTTAAGATGCTAACACTACTCATATTTGTAATTTGTGTAAGCCTAGACTAACCTTTCACTCCCGATGGATAAATATCAATAAATGTGTGTGTGCTCATTTCAAATTTCGACCATCCAATCAACATTTTAAGAAAATTGTAATTCTTCTAAATGTAACGTTCCACCTAAGAATTATGATTTTGAAGGCGAGATCATTCCCTGTAGCGACTTTCTTCTCGGCACATCCCAGCCGAGACCGGCTTAGGTGACCAGGCTTTTGACACCCCACAAAGAATAGTATCAAAACTCACGGACCTTCGGTTTCAAAACCTCTTAGGCTTCCTGTTAAATAAACAATTCATTTAGAAAAACCACAACTTAAAACGAAATAGTCTTAGTTCAAAAGCATATTTAAATTTAAGAAAAAGAGATTTTCCCTATATTTATTAAATCACATCCATTACACTTAACATTAATATAATTATACTTATAACCTCCACCCTTTAAACGAACTGTCACATCGGTATGCGAGCCGACCATGATCCAGTTGTCTTATTTCGGCTTCGGAAATCCTCGACCTTTTTGAAGGCTGCAACATCGGGAGCGAACCGACCAGATGCAGCAAACTTTTATCAGTCTCGGATTATTATTCTTACTATGGGCCTTCTTTTGAAGACTGCCACATCGGTAGCGAACCGACCAGAGATAGTAAACTTTTATCAGCCCACAGTTTTTATTATTATTATTATACACACTCAATTTTTTTTTCAATTTTTTTAACACTTTATATTACCACGATATATAGAGAAAATTTATTTTTAGAAAATCTAAGTATAAATTTGAACTAAGACTAAAAAGTCTAAAAATGTTGATTTTAAAAGGACTTTTAAGTGATAAAACCATTAACTTGTCTAATTTCTGAAAAGATCACGTATTATTAGTCCGGTTAGAAGCTTCGGGGAGGAAAAGCCATAAATTACACTTATGAGCTCTTAAGATAACCAACTAATCCTTGCTTAGCATCCAACTTATATTCAACTCTATCATTTCTCATTCTTCGCAAATAAAAAGATCCGCGAATGCTTAGCCTAATAAAAACAAACTTTGCATATTTAAAGTCTATTATGGAAAACTTGCAAACTCTTGGCTTTTTCAAGCTAGAATTCTCGTTTTAAAGCTTCTTGTATAAAAGACTAGCAAAAGCTTAAATTTATATAAGTTAAGGGGCAAGTTAGAGCGCAACATGCTCGATCAAGTCAAAATTTATTCTTATTCTCACCAACAGAAATTCAAACATTTGTGTCAAAACACTTATTTTATTTTTGATTTTTTTTAATTTTGGAATAAAATCACATATATTTTTTTGAAATTTGGTGGCAAAACATGGTTACGCGAAGACAAAGCAAATGCAAGTAAGATCAAATCGATAGATACCCCCCCATACTAGAACTACACATTGTCCTCAATGTGAGACTGTCACCCCCATACTAATTTCAAGGCATAATCCAAATATTAAGGGGTTTCTACGCAAATCTAAAGCCGTTTATTAATTATGCTAATAGATAAACGTTAATCAATAAGATCTATGATATCGGATTCCCATATATAAGCATGCGAAGGATTGAAGATCGAGTGAACGATGGACAAAACCACGAGCATGAGAGTCTTTAAAATCCGGGCAATCCTGTACATAAATCATAAAAACACGAGAAAGGAAGAGGCGAGCCTCCTCACATCACACTTATTAATAAATAATATACTAATATATTACTACTAGGGATAAGCATGGGTTGCCACCCATGAAGCGCTTGTTTTTGTGCGAGTCTCTAGCTTGACTCTCCCTATATCATCGTGATACTAGGAATGAAAAACGTGGAAGAGAAAACTTCCATTGGAAATTTATATGCCACCAGTTCTAGAGAAGAAAAATGAAAAGTGAAGATGCCAGGGTCAAAAATGATATCTTCACTCCCGGAAGAGAGAGGAAGAGAAGATTCCACCGGATAGGTAAAATAAGGAAGAAAAATTTAGCTAACATATGTGAGGGGAAGATAATAGCGATCCTTAAAGGGTAAGCTCACATATGTTGGAGAAAAAAATTTCTCATGAATCCCGGGGTCAAAAACTTTGACCAAAATCTTCAAATCATTAATATCTCTTAAACTTCTCGGGTCACAATCGAGGAACAACTCGGGAGGGGGACTAGGGGTAGTATCATCACTAAGCAAACTCTCAAGATAGAGAATATCTCCCTCTGAGTCATAGTAACTGTCCTTAATATCCATAGAAATATCAATATCTAGAAAAGCATCGATCTCATCAATATCGCCTCCCGGGTCGAAAATTTTGTCCTTGGTCATCAAATCATCAATTGGAGCATCGTACACAATTTCCTTCCAATCATTCGTTTTAGATTCCAAATTAAATAAATCGTCATTCTCTTCGAGAGGCGGTTCATCGGTGAACCCCTCGAGAATGGAAACAATGCTTATCTTGGGAGTAGACGGATCACGATGAAGTAAAAGCTCAATCTCATCAATGTCGCCACCTGGGTCGAAACATTCATCCTCATTAAAATCAGAAAGAGGTGTGACTAACAAAGCCGACTCATCAAGGTTAGAGACATAAGAGTCCTTACTCTCGATGTTCTCTAACACCTCATCAAAAAGAGGATTTACGGCACTAGAGATGTATTCGTCATCGAATTCGAAAAGAAGGTTCGAGTAAATTTTAACATTATCTTCTGGAACGTCCTCATCGGATAGCGACTCGTCATCACTAGAGGTAAAATCATTATTTGAATCGAAAAGAGGGTTAGATAAAGTCACGAATTTTTCCTTAGAAACGTTAATGGGAGAGAAATCATCACACGAAGGTAAATCATAATCACTATCACTCTTGGATGTATCCTTGGACTCACTTGGGATTAGAACAAGGTCCTCAACACTAGACTTTATGAATTCATCTGATTCCTTTTCAAGAATAGTGCTAAGATCCTCATTCCTCATAATAAGAGAGTCCTCGGGCTCCAAAGTTAGTAAAACGGGTGTGATTGCAATAGACGAGGGTATTTGAGAATCAATTTCATTCAAAGGAATAGTACTCTCCTCGTAATCATAGTCATCATTGTCATCATAGCAAAAAGATTTGAAACGTTGTGAAGGATAAGTACTAAGATTAGCCACTTGCTCTAGATGCTGAAGCTCTTTTTTTATTAATCACAATACTCATTCCATTGAATTTACCTTTAAGATCATCAATCATACTTTCACATTCCTTTCTAAAACGAATATCTATTTTCTCATTACGATAATCTTTAATCTGTAAGTCATTACTTAAACTTAACATTTATGCTGCTTTAGATCCTCCATATCTTGGATACTTATTTCTTGAAGAGGTGATTGATCGATGCTAGCCTCCTGCTTTTGTTGAAGTAACTTTTTACAAAATGATTGCATCATTTGAAGAAGCTCATACATCTTTTGCTGATTAAGGTTCTCTTGAATACTCAGAGGCTGATGATTGATGGAATACTGCGGGGGGTTGGTCAAAACCGAAATAGTTTTGATTCATCGGTTGACATTGAAAACTTTCATGAGGACCCCCACAGTTTTCACAGCAAAGATATTATTGTGGACAACTCGGTGAATTTTGTGGATAATAATTATCACCAAAGTTTTAATTGTAGCGCAGTTCCTACTCATAGACAAGCGGGAATCGTGGTGGACAATCATAACCATAATGAGAATTGTTCCCACATAACTCACACGAGTATGTCTCGTACTGGGGCTATGGAGGGTGGGTGAAAACATTTGGAAGATTATTGAAAGAATTCGGATTTAAATTATAAACGAATGAATTTCCAGCTTTAGATTTACAAAATGAACAAAATCCTTCACTAAGATGACATCCAAACCTCACAAATTCTCTAACGGATCTCCAATAATGAAAACAATGAATTGGTTTATCGGGTTGTAAAGGTGGGTTAGAAATATCGAGAGTTTGATTATAAGAATTCGGATTAGAGTCATAGACGGGCTCATCTCTGAAACTCACATTGGTACAATGCTGACAATTTTCACCGTTAAACGGACCTCCACACCACGAGCATCTTGAAAACCAAGACATGTTGAACAATTATCGGATAAGAAGGTTAAGAGAATAAGAATTAAACGAATAAGAGGATAAAGAATAATATTTATAGATTTTTCAAATAATACATAAGAAACAGAAATTAAAATAAGAAAGAAAAATATTTTTGGTAACCGATAGTCAAAAGTTTACGGTAGCTCTCTAGAAAACGCACAAAGAAGCAGAGGAGCGGGTAAGCGCGAAGCTTTTTAAAAACCTTCTCCTTTCGGGTCGAAGTTCGTAGGATCGACCCTCCTTATACCTCTCTTATAGTTTGTTTACTAAAGATGAGCCGAAACGACAATTAACAAACGGTTATTTTTAATATAAAAGAAAATAAAAATAGAAGTGTAAAATATTTTTGTATTTTTATATAAAAATAAAAGAAAACTTTCACGGGGAAAGGATCTTCAAGGCTCGAACACGAACAATCCCGCAAAAATCGCTACACCTCTCCCCGGCAGCGGCGCCATTTTGATATTCGTTTTCATACGTATCAAACAAATAACCCTCAAATATATATAATAAAATACATATACATAAGCAAAGTGTCATACAAATTAATCTTAGGAAAGAATAATAGGTAATCAACACGGGTATCGTTCTTCTCGGTGAGAGGTGAATGGAAATTCACGATTATGTCGGGAATCGAGCTTGAATGTCATAAAAGATTTGATTTTGGATTCTAATTCTAATAACGCAAATGGAAAGCAATTAAAGGCACGCTAAGCTAAAAATAAGGGTGACTTAAAACTAACGACAAAGCAATTAAAAAAAACTAATTAAAAACTAAATTAAACTAACTAATTGACCAAAAATAAGAAATTAAAACTCTAAAAATTCAAAATGCAAATTTCTAATCTTAAATGTATTAAACTAATTTTTAAAACTGAGAAAATATTTTTTATAATTTTTTAACTAATTAAAACTATTTTTAAAAGTAAATAATACCAAAAATGAAATTAAAAAATATAAAACTAAATCCTAAAATTTTAACAAAATTTATAAAAATACTATAAGCTAAAAAGGTGGTTTATAAAAGAAAAAGACCGAATAAGCTTAAACCAATAAGCCAGGAAAAATAGAATAAGCAAAATAAGCTATAACTAAAACGTGTATAAGAAATAAATGAAAGGAAACTATAACAGAAAAGTCCCAAAGGCATACTGGTAAGGCGTTGGTGTTGTGAAGGAGAGGTCACATGTACGAGTCCTGTGACCTTCCTTTTTGAAAAACATTTTTTTATTTTTCTCTTTGAAAAAGCTATAAAATAAGCAACAACAAGAAACTTTAATGAAGGGACTTTATGTTGAAACTTATTAATAAGCTAGGAAAAAGCATTTGAAAATGATAGATTGGCTTTTAAGCTTATATGACATTTAACTTAAACTGTTTGGACATTCTAGGACTAAATAAGCAATAAGAAACCTAATAAGCTAAAAATAGATCTTAACCTAGACCTAATAAGCACTAATGAATAAAAATAAGCAAATCAAATAAGCTTAAAACATCAGAAAGCAATGAAACAGATTGACACTTAAAACAGACTAAAAGGTTTTTGAAACGGCTTTTGACCAAAGTTTAAGCTAATATTAAGGACACATAAGCTCTCAACATAAGCTAAAAACTAAAAACAGATTAATATTGAGACTCAATTAACACAAAGAAACTGAAATTAAGCAAAATGGTTAAGAAATCAGCTAGAAAAGTTAAGTTGAAAATGACAGGATACACTACTTGGTATTTTGGCTTTTTGAAGATTTAAGCTAAAACTGTTTGAGGCTTTTTGACTTAATAAGCATTAGGTAAAACCAATAAGCTGAAACAGATACTTAACTCAACCTAATAAGTACTTAAAACAAGAAATGAGCACAAGACATAAGCTGAATAGAACTCAAAACACATTTAGACAGCAAACTATGACAGATACAAAAAGGCTTTTGACAGTTTTCTAGCTAAGATAAAAGCACAATAAGCTAAAGTAAAAAGCTAAATTTCCTAAAACAGATTTAGACTTATATATGGAGAACATAATTAAGCTATACTTAAGAAAATTGGGTACAAAAATAAGCTAGAAAACAGACTTAAAAAGATGACAGACTACACTTAGGTTTTTTTTGGCTTTTTGGAAATCAAGACAGATTTAAACAAGACTCAATAAGCAAAACTAAGGCAAGAAAACTTAAAACAGATTACAACCATAACTCAATAAGCAAAACTAAGGCAAGAAAACTTAAAACAGATTACAACCATAACTCAATAAGCAAAATTAAACTAAACTTAAGCTAATTAAGCTCCTAAAAACTCAAAATAAAACAGATTGCTTACATGACAGTTTATGAACTAGCATACTTTAGGATTTGATAAAACACACTCAAAAACTTAACAAAACTTAATCAACCCTTATTAAAACTATTATTAAGACTTAACAAAAGCTTATAGAAACTGACTTAATATCTAAAAACTACCAAAGTAGCTCTAACTTTCTTGTGCCAAACACCCCTTTAGAACATAAAATTCCCATTTTAAGCATGGACAGACCAAAATAAGCTTTGATTTGTAGAAACAGATTGAGTATTAAGCATAACTAAGACAATTAAGCAAAAATCTAAAAGAAATAAGCATTAAACATTAAGCTACTCTAATAAGCTAATATAACTAAAAATGAGCAGCTTCTAATAAAATTTAAACTAAGCTATTTTAAACTAAGAACTAAGCATATTAAGCTAACTTAAAACAAAATAAGCATAAATAAGCCATAAGAAACACAGATTAAGCACTAATAAGCAGAATTATAAGCAGATCAGATAATAAGCTTAATAAAGTAAAAGAGAAAATGTACCTTAGTCCTCTGGTTAAACAAGGACACGAATGCTCAATAGAGCTTATCAACTAGCTCCAAGAAAGCCATAAGCCCATCCTTTTTTGGCTTATCATCCATAAAACTCCAAACCTTAAAACTTAACCATTTGACTTAAAAATGAGCAAACAAGATCAAATAAGCTTTTAAGAGCTTATTTGAGCTTAAAGAAGACATGGGAACATATTTTAGCTTATTGAGTAAACTGCTTAAGTAAAAAAAATCTATATTTAAAGGCACAATAGATTTAAACTGAAAATTACTTTCATTAATAAAAAGATTAGTACATTAAGATAAATTTCATTACAGTTAGCATAAAATAAGCTGGAAAATAAGCAGTAAATCTACTCTACTCCTAAACTAATCATACACTAGATACATTCCTCTATGTGATTTGCACTCTATTTATAAGGAGGGGATGAAGCTTCTAGGACTTTGAGACTCTCCCTACCTTCTAATCCTGACCCTTCAATCTTTAACAATACTCCCAATCATCACTTTTCACCCTTGGATTACTTCAACGTTTCAATAACCAATGGGAGGCATAAGGATCGTCAGCGTGGCTTTAGTTTGTGTCAGATGGCAGGCTTGGTCTTCTAGAAGCATACGTATGTGTGAGTGAAGGATTCATTTACCCGTTACTCGTTATTGCTTTGTGTAAATTAGGGAGGGAAGTGAAAAAGATGTACAGTAAACTTTGACTGTGTGTTTATAACTCAGGGTTGACTTGGACCAATGGTAAGGGTATGTTGGGCTTTTGTATTAGGCTTGGTCATGGATTAGATAATGGATTGGATTTGTTATGATATAAAAGGCTTAAGGTTTTATAGATAACATGTTAATGGGCTGACCCGACCCAATAAAATAGGAACGGGTTGGCCCATTAAGGATGTATACGCCTTCGGCTTCGATTTCTCACACTCTTTCCTTTCCTATGCTCGGTTTTGTCTGTTTTGCTTTATTTTTGTCCATTTATGATATATCCGTTACCTGCAAGACACAATTAACAAAACACACATATACAATGCATTTTTCTTGTATTTTTGGTCATTATTGGTCTTTTTAGCTTTATATTAAGGAATAAAAGATATCTGTTTAAGCACATATCAATGACACCTCCATATCTGATCCATTAGTTTCTTTACTATCATTGCTGGTTGCTACGTCGTATATGTCATTGTTTTCTTCCTCTTCTTTGATGAGAGAGATGGAATTTACGCTTTTGGTGATGGGGGGTTTTGGCCTCTTCTCTAATTAGCACTTTTTCAGGGGCCCTACTGGTTGTAAGTTCCTTAAGAAGCCTGAACATTTTAGTCATCCTACCATTGATCTCCTTGCGTTGCTTGAAAATGGCATGTTTAAATCTCTCTATACGTTCAGTGTGTGCTGCCATGTAGTCCCGTACTCGAGCCTCGAAAGTGGTTCCTAATGCTTGTGGCTGAGGGTTTGGACCTGTACGTTCATGAAAAGCGAAGGGGTTCAGTTTTGATGGTTCATTTTGATTCTGCGGACGAGAGTTCGAATAGACTGCTTCGACATAATCTTGTGGGATGTGTGTCGAGCTTGGTGTGGGTGCCGGTCATGACCTCTTTAATAAGAAGTTAATCTGGTCTTCGAGCTCAATAAGTCTTCGGTCAGGTGTTTTTGAGGTGCCTTGCAGTATAGAATTATCCTTGACTGGTTTGGCGAATTCTTTTGTGTCATTCCAGCCCTCATGGTCGTAGAGGGCGAGGTTCTCAATGATTTCCTAATATTCGTCGGCATTCTTATTACGGAGTTATCCGCCAGCGGCGCGGTCAATCTCGCACTTAAGATGAAAGGAGACATGATCATAAAAAATTTGGATTTGAAGCCAACGATCGATGCCATGATGAGGGACTTTTTGTAGTAAGTCCTTGAAACGAGTCCATGCTTCTGATAGAGATTCTCCATGATGTTGTTGGAACATCAGGATATCATTGTGGAGTTTTGCGGTCCTTCTCAGTGGAAAGAATTAAGCAAGGAAACGAGTAGTAAGATCCTCCCATGTGGTGATGCATCCTGCTGGAAGACGTTCAAGCTAATTGCTAGCTTGATCGCGAAGGGAACATTGAAATAAACACATGCGCGTTCTTTCCCTATTTTCATCGTCAAGGTCAAGTGAGTCCACAAGTTTTAAGAAATCCTTGAGGTGTTGGTTTGGATCCTTGGACCGGAGTCTGTGAAATGAGCATCTATTTTGCACCAACTGAATGGTGTCGGATTGAAGAGGTACCACATTGTTCCTTACAAGGAGCTCAATGATATTCCTGTAGCCCTTGTGGCTAGGTTTGGAGTAGTCTCCAAGAGTACGGATAGGATTCTCGTCTCCCATGGTGGTTGACGAGAATGGATTACGAAACAAATAACACAAAGAAAAGATAGAGTATGAGAAAGCTAATATGCGGAATTAAAATCTCACTTGAAAGGATTCAAGTGAGTAGAACTAAGCTAAACTATGATCAGTACCTAACTATTCCCCACGCAACGGTGCCAAAAACTTGATGCGGTTGTCGTAAGGGACTTCTACAAGAAGTTTTACAACTCCCTAGGCAGAGTACCTAACCGTTGTTGTAGTAGTATAGGCAAGACTCGGGGGTTGTTATCGTTCTCTAGGGGAATAGGTTAGGAAGGCTTGATCACGGTCTAACAGAATTCTAGGGGTTGCAAGAAGATTCTTTTTCGTGTTTTTATATTTATAGGAAAGCAGGTAAATCTATGGTTTGAGAGGTTGGTTTGTTTAACTATTAATTTAAATAAATATATAATCTACTAGTGATAACTTTATGATAATTAAATGTATTTACTTAATCATGCACTACTTATCTGATTGCTTATCCTAATCCTGTTACCTTGTTACACTTGTGATGATATGTGTAAGTATTTCCTAGGTCATGAACGAATTACACGAACCCGTCGTCTATTTAATATTTTGTTAGGGTAACGTACAAGTAAGGTAGTATGAAGACTATTACAAGGCCCCTAAGAGTACATTAAATTCATGTGAAATATCTTAAGAGGGATCAACCAAGGGGCAAGGTAGTATGAAGACTGTTACACGATGGTATCCTTTCTATGCACTCGTATTTCCCTAGACGTGTCTACAGCGATACAGACAAAAGCTGGTTTTCTAGAACCTAACGCGTACAATCATCAATCAAGAAGCAACAGTAAAAGGATCCATAATCCAACTTTTATGCAATCATAAGCAAATACAAAGGAGGGTTTAGCCTCGCATGTTATAAAGAAAGCAAAGAGACAAATCAAGCACACAACGCATATACATATTGAATGATTAATGATAAATGACCTTACTTGAACTAAAACATGGATTCAAGGTAGTTTAATAGGGGTTTGAGGCCTTAAAAACGACCTATGAAGCTGCTATAAGAGTTAGGGTTCGTCTCCCTAAGTTATACAAAGTTATCCCAAAAGTTACACACTTGAAACCGTAAAATCGATTTAGTATATATAGAGATATCGCTGCGACAGAGTCACGTTGTAATCCTGACGTCATCGCTACGTGGATGATTCTTGATCCTCATTAAGTCGGCCATGTCTTGACGCCGTCACTAAATCTCTGACGCCGTCACTAGGTGGATCACGACGGCGTCGCTTTATGCCTGCGACGCCGTCTCAACGTTCTATAAGCAATACTTCTTCAAGGATTTGGTGTAAGTCCGTAATCTCGTCTATTTCTTCTCCAAATGAACCCAAGTCACGTGTATTTCCTCCAAATGCCATCCAAGTGCTAAAAACCTAAAAAATGATTAAGCACATAATCTGGGCATATTTGCATGATTTAAGGGGTTAAATGACCCTGAAATAGTGTATAAAATAACACCTCATCACTTTTCCAACTTTGATTCCTGACAGGGAGTCATTGAACCTATGATTATCAATAAGTTCCTCGATTAGTTTTTCATTGATCCTATGTTTCAGGTAATACCCTATGGGCTGAGAGCTGGATGCCTCCGCTGTTTCTTCTCTTTCAGCTCTTTTGATTAGTTTGCTTTTTGTTCCATTTTGAACTTCAGTCTCCTTCTCGGCTTCCTTTACTGGCATTTTCGTATCTGTCCCATTAATACCGTCGTCGGCTGCCATATCATCATTGTCATTCCTTTATTCTTTTCCTCTGGCGAGAGATATAGAATTTATGTTTTTAGTGACGGGAGATTTAGCCTTTTCTCAAATCAACACTTTTTCGGGAGCCCTGCTGGTTGTGTGTTCCTTACGAAGTCCGAACATTTCAGCCATCATATCGCTGATCTCCTCTCACTGTTTGAAAATGGCATTCTTAAATCTTTCCATCCTTTCGGTGTGTGCTGCCATATAGTCCCGTACTCGAGCCTCGAAAGTGGTTCCTAACGCCTGGGGCTGAGGGTTTGGACCGGTACGTTCATGAAAAGTGAAGGGTTTTGCTTTGGTGGCCTATTTTGGTTTTGCGGGCGGGGGTTTGAATAAACCGCGTCAGTATAAGCTTGAGGGATGTGCGCTGAGCTAGGTCTCGGTGTCGGTCGCGTCCCTTTTAGTAAGAAATTAATTTGGTCTTCGAGCTCAAGAAGTCTTCGGTCAGGTGTTTTTGAGGTGCTTTGAGGTGTAGAGATAGCCTTGACCGGTTTGACGAATTCTTTTGGGTCATTCCAGCCCTCATGGTCATAGAGGGCGAGGTTCTCAATGATTTCCTAAGATTCGTCAGCATTCATATCTCGGAGTTTTCCGCCGCCGGCGCGGTCAATCTCGCAATTAAGATGAAAGGAGACATGATTATAAAATTTTTGAATTTGAAGCCAACAATCGATGACATAATGAGGGATTTTTTGGAGTAAGTCCTTGAAACGAGTCTATGCTTCTAAGAGAGATTCTCCATGATGTTGTTAGAACATCAGGATATCGTTGCGGAGTTTTGCAGTCCTTCCTGGTAGAAAGAATTGACCAAGGAAACGAGTAGTAAGATCCTCCCATATGGTGATAGATCCTTCTGGAAGACGTTCAAGCCAGTTGCTAGCTTGATCGCGAAGGGAAAATTAAAATAAACGCAGACGCGTTCTTTCCCTGTTTTCACCGTTAAGGTCAAGTGAGTCCACAAGTTTTAAGAAATCCTTAAGGTGTTAGTTTGGATCCTCGGACCAAGTCCGTGGAAAGAGCATCCGTTTTGCACCAACCGGATGCTGTCAGATCGAATAGGTACCACATTGTTCCCTACGGGGAGCTTAATGGTATTCCTATAGCCCTCGTGGCTAGGTTTGGAGTAATCTCTAAGAGTGCGGATAGGATTCGCGTCTCCTATGGTGGTTGACGATAATGGATTACGAAACAATTAACATAAAGAAAAGATAGACTATGAGAAAGCTAATGTACTGGAATTAAAATTCTCACTTGATAGGAATCAAGCGAGTAGAACTAAGTTAAACAATGATTGAAACCTAACTATTCCTTAGCAACGACGTCAAAAACTTAATGCGGGGTCTCGTAAGACTTCACAAGAAGCTTTACAATCCCCTAGGCAGTGCACCTAATTTTTGCAGTGTAGTATAGGCAAGACTCGGGGGTTGTTATCGTTCTCTAGGGGAATAGGTTGGGAAGGCTCGAACACGGTCTAACAGAATTCTAAGCATGTTAAAGATAAAGCAAGAACATAAATCAATCAAACAACACATAGACATATTGAATGATTAGTGATAAATAATCTTACTTGATTAAAACATGGATTGAAGGTAGTTACAATAGGGTTTTGAGGCCCTAAAAACGCCCTAAAAGGCTGCTAGAATGATTAGGGTTCGTCTCCCTAAAATTATACAAAGTTACACACATAAAACCCTAATTTCGATTTAATATATATAGAAAAATCGCTGCGACGACATCGCTTTGAAGTCCTGACTTCGTCGCCACGTGGATGATTCTAAATCCTCTTTAATTCGGCCACATCCTGACGTCATCGCTAGATTTCTGACGCCGTTAAAAGATAGATCACGACGGCGTTGCTTTATGCCGGCGACACCGTCTCCACGCACTGTATGCATAAATCTTTAAGAGACTTGGTGTAGGTCCGTAATCTTGTCTGTTTCTTCTCCAAATGAGCCCAAGTCACGTATATTTCCTCCAAATGCAATCCAAGTGCTAAAAACCTGAACACAAACGATTAAGCACGTAATCTGGGCATATTTGCATAATTTAGGGGGTTAAATGACCCTGAAATAGTGTATAAAATGACACCTCATCATCCATCAACAAGAAGCAACATCAAAAGGATCTACAACCCATTATTCATGCAATCATAAGTAAATACAAATGAGGGTTTAGCCTAGCATGTTAAAGATAAAGCAAGAAAATAAATCAATCAAACAACACATAGACATATTGAATGATTAATGATAAACAATATTACTTGATTAAAACATGGATTGAAGGTAGTTACAATAGGTTTTTGAGGCCCTAGAAATGACCTAAAAAGATGCTAGTATAACTAGGGTTCGTCTCCCTAAAGTTATACAAAGTTACACACTTAAAACACTAATTTCGGTTTAATATATATAGAAAAATCGTTGCGACGGCGTCGCTTTGTAGTCCTGACGCTGTCGCCACGTGGATGATTCTAGATCCTCTTTAAGTCGACCACGTCTTGACACCATCGCTAGATTGATCATGACGGCGTCGCTTTATGCCTGCGACGCTGTCTCCACGCGCCGTATGCATAATTCTTTAAGAGATTTAGTGTAGGTCTGTAATCTTGTCCGTTTCTTCTCCAATTGAGCCCAAGTTACGTGTATTTCCTCCAAATGCCATCCAAGTGCTAAAAACCTGAAAACAAACGATTAAGCATGTAATCTAGGCATATTTGCATGATTTAGGGGGTTAAATGACCCTGAAATAATGTATAAAATAACACCTCATCAGTTAGGTTAGGACTTGATTCAAATAATCAACTTATTATTAAATTTGGTTGTAAGTGAATTCGTGTACCTTCATGGTCAAGCCTATATCATGTAGTGATCTACTAGGGTTTGTGATACTTCTAAGGGGGAAGTACTTTGTGTCTTTGTTGTTACATCGAACCACGAGTCTTTGTGGGTGGTTTCTCAGATACCGTTGGGGAGTAGCTCTTCTTAGTGAGCGTCGAGCTTAGTGCATATAGGTGGAGTGAAGTTCTAAATAGTTTGTAGTCCACCATAAGGATTATACTAGAGTGATGGTATAGGTTTTGTGGATTCGCAATTGGACGTACGGATGGTATAAACCCCACATACCAAACCAGTATATATCATGGTGTCTATCTCTCTCTCTCTCTCTCTCTCTCTCTCTCTCTCTCTCTCTCTCTCTCTCTCTCTTTACTTAATGGTTGTGTTGTTAAGTAGATTGTTACACCACTCAATTTCTTTGAGACTTGAAGTTTCATAAACTTCAAAGAACTCGAAAAGATCGTATTGACCCCTCTACCATTATACAACTGGCATCAGAGCGGTTTACTCAAGTTTTCAAGAGTTTAAGCCTTCCTGAGAAGTCGTCTTAAGTTGAAAACTTCTTTTTCAAAAATTCAAAATCCTAACTCTAGTTTTTGAAAAAGTTGAGTAAAGATCCATGGCTCAAGAAAACTATTGTAACACCCCCAAATTAGGATAGCAGCGGAAGGTAACCGGGGATGCTACTTCATAGCACATAGTACAAGTTATAGAAAACGACCTCTAAATGAGACGTTTAAAAAAATTCACATTCGATGTAATATTAATATCAGAGTTCATAATAAAACACGTCCCAAAATGTTTAAACATAACATAAAGTTTAAAAGAAGGTTTCATCAAATGTGAAAATATGAAAAGTCTTCAAAAGATATCCGTGTGACTCCCATCCGAGAAATTGAAACCTTAAGGACCTGTGATAAAACATGCTAAAAACGGTCAACAATAATGTTGAGTGAAATTCATAGGTTTTTAAGTAAAGCAATGGACCACAAGATTTCAGTAATAGTAGAGTAGTGAAACACATTCATAAGTAAAAAAAAAATTATTATTGCCCTAAGCTCATGACACTGAACCTTAACAAGTTATGCAAATCCTACCCAGATTTATGCCCCGAGACTAGATATTCTGCCAAACATCCCAAATACCTCAAATGTTAAATGCATCTATTTGACGTGGCACGAGTTATTTCATACCCGGACAGGGATTGCCAGTCCCAATAGATCTATTCACAGCATTCACGTTTACTTTTCTAAAGCAATTAACGGCTCATGATTTCAGGGGACTTAAATGACAGTGGTGATACTTAGGCAATAATATTTCAGGTATAACATACAGTTTTAGTACTTGCGTCCAGATGTAAAAATATCATGTATCTCCCCCGAGGAGTTTGTAAAACAATTAATAAGAAAAAGGGGTTATGAACTCACCTTTAAGCTATGCGATAAAAATATCGAGATATAAACGTCGAGAGACCGAGAAAAGATAACGAGGAATGATCGTCAAGAGTCGGGGTAAGTTCCTAGATGCAACCTAAAAATATTGTCGCATCTTAGGATGTATAAAATACATGAAATCTCAGAAAAATAAAATAATGAACATGGATAAATCACAAGAAACACTTTTTTATAAAACTCCCCTTTTTATGCAGAATTTCTGAAACCCGATGCAATAATCTGATTTTGACCCATTTAATCTTACATTCAAGTTCTGGAAATACTTTTTCTAGAAAATAGACTCTTTCAACTTTCTGGATATGTAAGGAATATCTCAAACGGAGCCACGGTTATTTTTTTATGTTTTTTCAAAGTCGGTGCAAATTTCTGCACACTATGCTGTCCCAATTTGGGTCATTACCAAAATGAGCCAAAACTCATTCTAAGCTATCTCAATCTTCAACAAACGCATATCTTAGCTTATTTAACATGTCTAAGTGATTACTCAATAGGCCTTAAGCTAAATTTGCTTATTTAGATGCTAATTTAAGCTCTAGCCAAACACCCCTTTAATTAACATAAATTTTAATAACTTATAATCATCACATGAATTCTTTACCTGATAATGTTTTAGACGGTTTTTAACGTATATAGAAAATATATAAGTGTTACTACCATATTTGCTAAGGATTTTATAGCTCAAACGGACCTGAAAACTCCTGAAAACCTATTTTTAAATTCCTAACAACTCACTTTTGACCCGTTAAAATCCAGATTTTGTCCGACTTTGAATGGGGGTATCTCCTTTATTATAATGATTCACGGTTCTACCGAAAGCTATGTTTTTAGGAAAAATTATTCTCTACAAGTTTTCTTTTATAAGTTTTAGCCGACTCGGACCCAAAATGGGTCAAAATAAGGTTTTAAAATCTGCACAGATTACACCCGAATCATTTTTGAGCTGTCAAAAACTTTAGTGTTTAACCAAACTTAAAACAGTTATATCTCATTCGTTATAAGTCTGATTTTCGCGTTCTTTATACCCATATTTGCGTATTAACGTATATGAACATAATTTTAAGGTTTTAGCTTATCAAAACATTTTTATGGACCTATTAAGCCACAAATTAATTCTAGACAGCAAGCTATTTTGACCAAAACTTACTTAAAATCATCCATAACATTAACTACACCTTTTATTCTATCCTAATCCCTTCTACCAATGATACAATCAACATAACAACTTGATTATTAGCTTAATTCTAATATAACATGATTTTTTAAACCGTGTTTTCATCACAACTCAAGGCTAGGGTTCATCTAATAATCAAATTAGCATAAACCCCCCATTTCTATCATAAACTCATAAATTCAACAAAAACAAAACATGATCTTACCTTGATTAGAGAATGATTACTTACTCAATTTGATTGAGGAATGAATATCTAAGATCATAAGACTTGTAAGGCTACACCATAACATCATCTAATCTTCTTGAATCCTCCTAGAAAAGTTCTTGAACTATATTGGATAACTATGAGGTTTTTCCCTCTTATTTTCCTCATAAAACACGTAGCATAGGCACATGTATGTATGAGAATATATCTCTGCATCTTCTAAGGTTATAAGCTAAAAGGGTAATCTTGTAATTTCTGCCCATAATAGTTAACTTTGCACTAATAATCCTTTTTGTTAACTATTTTCCATAAGTGGTCCTTATTTCTATAAAATACTAACATATAATGTACATATGTAAAATAATAAAAATGAATAGAGCATGGAGACTAATATTTAGTCTAGAGTCTGGTTCGCATTTAATATACGTTTTACTACAAACGCGAGATCACCTATCCGGTTAACCAAAAAAGTAAATTTTTCGTAAAAATTAAAATAAATAATAAAGTACGGGGTTAAATAACGACTCAAAAATTAAGAATTGTTATAGTCTACCCCCGTTAAGGGAACTCTGTCCTCAGAGTTCAATTAGTGTCGTCAGCTGGCGGAGTGCTCGAGAAAAGGTGAGGGTACTTGCTACAGAATTGGTCTTCATGCTCCCACGTGAATTCAGGTCCTCGTCGAGAGTTCCAACAAACTTTGACGATAAAGTGTAGCTTGTTGTCGAGTTAAATTTCATTTGTTGGAATGACAAGGTTCTCATCGGATAAACGTTTCTTCAGGTTCAAGACATGAAAGGTGCTACGGATTCCACTGAGTTCCCACGACAGTTCAAGTTTGTATAGCTCGCTCGCTCTGGTGATTGTGCACCTTGTACCGTATATGTAGTGTCCCAAATTCTTCAGTATCAGGACTAAAGATCCTATCTTCAGATTATGTGTCGAAACGTGTTCGAAGGGTTTAATAAAATAATTAAACAAGGTAGCAAACGAATATTGAATAAATAATAGTCAACACATAAAATGTCTGCAATGTGCATGTAGGTACGTATCAGTTGTTAGGAAAATCCTTAATTAAAAGATTAAATATATGTACTGATGAGAAGGCAAACGAAAACAAAAATTTAATAAGTCGTATTGATGATCAAAGAAGCACATACCGAATAACAATACGTATCAAGATCAAAAAATGAATATATAATGATAATCAATGTGAACAGAGGGATCAAAGAAATTACTAATCTTCAAATAGAGTGAATGCCAATGCAAAGAGGTTGTATTGAGTTTGATATTTTAGGATTCAAGAATCCTATAAGAGAGATTAAAAAATTTTACGAACGAAGAAACAGACGACCAACAATCAATGCAACGACAGAATCAATAGGTGATAAAAAGGATGGTTATAACATCACAAGGAAAAACAGTGAAAGTAAATGGAGAAACAACAAAAGATATTACGAACATGTCAACGACTTAAAAGGGCACGAAAAAGAACATTCGTACAGATGTAATAACGATCAAAAGAATAAATATCAGGAATGATCCGTATAAACAAATTACGAATCAATGAATTATAGAGAATCATTTGTACGAATAATCAAGCAAACAAAAAAAAATCAATTGATCATAATAGTAGAGAGAAATAAGTATAAAGGATATTCGTACAAACATAGTCAAAAGAAATAAACGTAAAGAATTATTTGATTAACAAAATGAATGTAGAGAGTCATCCATAAAATTAATCGATGCAAACGAGAGAACTAATATCAATAGTTGAAAGAGGAACATATCAAAGAAACAATATGTCAAGGATGCTAAACGAGAAAGGTGAATTAATTTTACAAACAATTAATTATTAAAAAGAGTTAATACCAAATGACTAGTGGATTTATCCGTACCACAAAGCGAACAATACATCGAGAGTTTTCAATATAAATATTTTAAATAAAAAGTTCATCATTAGTTATGATGGTCGAGATTCTCTCTTCAGAGTGGGGACTGCTAGTTGTGTCGTACCCAATGATGTTCTAGTCGGAAGGTGTGACCTTCATTAGCGTGGTCTGTCTCGAGGGTCCTTATGTGTGATTTGTTCTCGGCATCTCGGATCTTATTTCGCTCTAGAAGAAAGAGCATGTCAGCCATACGTTGGGCTATAAGTCGCTTGATAGCTGCTAAACTTAGTAGTTGTCTTCTTGGTGGCATGATACTCCAAAATCACAAGGAGTAAAGAGAAAATAAGGCGTTAATGAGTTGCGTTTCAAAAGTAGATATTCCAAGCCGCCATGTATGAGGTGACAATTTAATAGTCGTATTCCAATAAGACGGCATGTTTCTATGTGGTGGGTTATGTAACAACGTATACATTTCAAAAGTACGAGATGAGTGTTCAAACTCAGAGTCGGATAGTAAAATAACCAATGGGATCGACAAACTATGTCAAGTTTAATATCATATAAGTCGGTATTATGGAAAATCATGAGTTATTTTAGAGACCATTGTATCGCTAACAATGTCTTGAGAAGGTTTTAGAGATCGTTGTATCACTCACAACGTCTTGGAAATAAGCGAGACCATTGTGTCACTCACATTGTCTTAAGAGAAGTTTAGAGACCAATGTGTCACTCATAATGTCTTAGAAGAGTTTTAGTATTCATATAGAGAAACTTTATATAAAAATATAGCAATGCTCTGGAAAGTAGATATAATTGAAAAAAATCAACATTTATATAAATTAATTTTATATAAATAAATAGCGATACTCTTGTAGATAGGCGTAAGGTATCGAAAAGCAAAACAAGTATTCATATAAATATCCTTGATATAATACTAATAGTGACGTTATAAATATAACAATATTGGCAGTCAGGAAGTATACGCGCATGGATATCGGGTAAAACAATGAGAGGCCCTTAATATAAATAACAATTATAGTCTAGGTACTAAATGCAACCTAGTTGTCTATAACCAGCAACTCTGATACCAATATGTAACACTTCTAAATTCGAATAGCAGCAGAAGGTAACCGGGGGTGCTACTTCATAGCACACAGTACAAGTTATAGAAAATGGCCTCTAAATGAGACATTTAAAAAAAATTCACATTCGATATAATATTAATATCAGAGTTCATAATAAAACATGTCCCAAAATGTTTAAACATAGCATAAAGTTTTAAAAGAAGGTTTCATCGAATGTGAAAATATGCAAATTCTTCAAAAGATATCCGTGCGACTCACATCCAAGAAATTTATACCTTAAGGACCTAAGATAAAACATGTTAAAAATGATCAACAATAATGTTGAGTGAAGTTCATAGGTTTTTAAGTAAAGCAATAGACCACAAGATTTTAGTAATAGTAGAGTAATGAAACACATTCATAAGTTAATAACAGTTATTATTGCCCTAAGTTCATGACACCGAACCTTAACAAGTTATGCAAATCCTTCCCAAATTCGTGCCCTGAGACTGGATGTTCTGCCAAACATCCCAAATACCTTAAATGTTAAATGAGTTCGTTTGACGTGGCACGAGTTGTTGCATACCCAACCGGGGAATGTCAGTCCCAATAGATCTATTCACAGCATTCACGTTTACTTTTCTAAAGCAATTAACGGCTCATGATTTCAGGAGACTTAAATTTTAGTAGTGATACTTAGGCAATAATATTTCAGGCATAACATACAGTTTTAGTACTTGCGTCTAAACGTAAAAATAACATGTATCTCCCCCGAGGAGTTTTGTAAAACAATTAATTAGAAAAAGAGGCTATGAACGCACATTTAAGCTATGCGACAAAAATATCAAGATATAAACGTCGAGAGACCGAGAAAAGATAACGAGGAATGATCGTCAAGAGTCGGGGTAAGTTCCTAGATGCAACCTAAAAATATTGTCGCGCCTTAGGATGTATAAAATACATGAAAATCTCAGAAATATAAAATAACAAACATGGATAAATCACAAGAAACACTTTTTATAAAACTTCCCTTTTATGCAAAATTTCTGCAACCCGCTGCAATAATCTGATTTTGACCCATTTAATCTTACATTCAAGGTCTGTAAATACTTTTTTTTAGAAAATAGACTCTTTCGCCTTTCTGGATACGTAAGGAACATCTCAAACGGAGCTACGATTATTTTTTTATTAATTTTCAAAGTCAGTGCAAATTTATGCACACTATGCTGTCCCAATTTGGGTCATTACCAAAACGACTCAAAACTCATTCTAAACTATCCCAATCTTCAACAAACGCATATCTTAGCTTATTTAACATGTCTAAATGATTACTCATCGGGCCTTAAGCTAAATTTGCTTATTTATATGTTAATTTATGCTCTAGCCAAACACCCCTTTAATTAACATGAATTTTAATAACTTATAATCATCACATGAATTCTTTACCTAATAATGTTTTAGAAAGTTTTTAACGTATATGGAAAATATATAAGTGTTACCACCACATTCGCTAAGGATTTTATAGCTCAAACGGACCCGAAAACTCCCGAAAACCTATTTTTAAATTCCTAACAGCTCACTTTTGACCAGTTAGAATCCCAGATTTTGTCCGACTTTGAAAGGGCGTATTTTCTTCGTTACAATGATTCACGGATCTACCGAAAGCTACATTTTAAGAAAAAATCATTATCTATAAGTTATCTTTTATAAGTTTTAGCCGACTCTGACCCGAAATGGGTCAAAACAAGGTTTTAAAATCTGCACAGATTACACCCGAAACATTTTTGAGCTGTCAAAAAATTTAGTGTTTCGCCAAACTTAAAACGGTCATCTCATTCGTTATAAGTCCGCTTTTCGCGTTCTTTATACCCAAATTTGCGTATTAACGTATACGAACATAATTTTAAGGTTTTAGCTTCTCAAAATATTTTTATGGACCCATTAAGCCACAAATTAATTCTAGACAACAAGCTATTTTTACCAAAACTTACCCAAAATCATTCCCAACATCAACAACACCCTTTATTCTATCATAATCCCTTCCACCAATGATACAATCAACATAACAATTTGATTATTAGCTTAATTCTAACATAACATGATTTTCTAAACCACTTTTTTTAATCATAATTCAAGACTAGGGTTCATCTAATAATCAAATTAGCATAAACTCCCAATTTCTATCATGAACCCATAAATTCAACAAAAACAAAACATGATCTTACCTTGATTAGAGAATGATTACTTACTCATTTCATAAGACTTGTAAGGTGATATAGTAATTCTATACAATAAAATAATATAAAATATATAATTATCAAAAAGAGCAATTAAGAACTTTCCCAAAGTTTCCTTTAAGGAAAATTCACTCTAAAAGATATATATATAATATAATATAATACATATTAAACCGGGAAGTATGCTTTCCCGGGTCGTTTCCCCAACGACTTATGAAATTGAAACCATGCCTTAGTTTGGATGATGATTTGAATGAGAGAAAATATATTTTTGATTATCTATAACTACCAATTAAAAGCAACAGTTAAAATAAGAACGCAAAAACAATTAAACACTTAAAACAATTAACAGGAAACAAATAAAACGCGACGAATAAGCAAGTATACTAAAATTAACTCCTAAAAATGTAAACTAAATTTCTAAACCTAAATTAGGACAAAAGAAAATTTTAAGAAAAAGAAAAATATTTTTTTGATTATTTTTGAATTTATTATGAATTAAAAACGAATTTAATCTAATTAAATCCTAGAAAATAACAAATAACGTCCTAAAAATTAAGAAAAATGATTTTTAAGCTTAGAAAAGTCTAAAATAACATGAAAACTCAGAAAACTATTTTTAACTATTTTTAAAATTAAAATCCTATTTTTAAAATTAAAGTTAAAAGCCTAAAAATGAAAAGAAAAATCTAAAAGTGATGAAAATGATTTTAATGAATGTAAACCTAGAAATATTTATTCTAATACTAAAAACTATTTTTTTGTATTTTTAAAAGTTATTTTTGTATTTTTTTTTAATTTTCGAATATTAAAACCTTAGAAAAATTATAGAAAATAATCTACTAAAAGGAAAAATGTGAAAAATTCAGGGAAAATCCTAAATGCTAACAGGTACTCAAGAAAAATAAGAACTATAAAGAAGCTAAACAAATAAGCTCCTAAATCGCAACAATAAGCTACGGCTTATTAAAATGGGCTTAAGCCCAAAGTGTGGTTATCAATTAAATGGGGAAAAGAATAAACGGATGAGCTATTGAAGCAATTGGTTAAGGCATTGGGCATTTGAGTTAGAGGTCACGGGTTCAAGGTTGGTATACACCCTTTTTTTGCAATTTTTTTATTTTCAAAAACTAAAAACACAAGCTTAAAGAGGATACTTTTTTAAGCACTTTTAATTAAAAGAGTATAAACTGAAACTCAAAAATAAGCTCTAAAAGAGCTTATAAAGAAGCTGATGCAGTAAGTGAGCTTTTAAGCTCAAAATTGCTTGTTTCCACTTAAACACTTGTACAAAGCTCAAATTAAGCTCAAATTACAAACCAAAAACTGTTCTAGCTAGCTTAAGATGTTTACAAGCTAAAAATGAAAAGCTATTTGAGCTGAAAACACATTAAGCTAACTAAAATAGAAGATTAAAAAGCTAAACTCAAAAAGTAGCATAAAAAGCTCAAAAGCACAATAAGCTAGAAATCTCAATAAGCTTTGACATAAGCTGAGATTTTGAAAACTAGTCTAAGAACTGATAAGCTACAAACATAATGCATAAAATTCAATCCTATAAGCTAGAGTTTTGGAATAAACAGCTAAATCCTATTATCTACTGTTTTTGGCCTTTTTGAGTTTTTTTATATGAACTTTAAGAGCAAATGTACTTAAGCAAATAAGCAAGAAATGAGAAAACAAGTTTAAAACTAAATTAACCTATATGAAATCTAAACACCTACTGAATTTAAAAGCTAAATTCCTAAAAACACTAGCTTAAATGAAAGATTAACAAGACAGCAGTACTAACTGATGTTAGTACTGCTGATGCAATTTGACAAGAAGTAAAACACAAATGCAGGTTTCCTTAAGGGAAATCCTGCAGTACACACTCTATTTTAGTGTGTTTAAACACAAAACTCACACAAACCAAACCTTTGAGAGCTTGGATCAATTTATAGTAATCAAAGTAAGGGAGAAATCTCCCCTGGTGCACAACCAAGAAATTTAAGCCAAAAATGATTTTAAACCTAAACTAATGATTCAAAACTTCTCAAAACCTTATCAATTATCAATATTAAACTGCCCAAAGAAAAACTTCTAAGTCACTTTGACTTTTGAGGGTCAAATAGCACTAAACCAAACACCCCTTAAGACTATGACAGATTTCATTAGGCTTATCAATTTGAAAACTAGTGATCATCTCCTTGATACCAGATATTAAGTAGCTTATAACCATCCTAATTAGCTTATGCAAACAAGTAAACAAAACAGAAACTAAGATCTTAAAGAATTAAACTAATATTTTTGGTTTTTTTAATGATATTATGACAGATTATAAAATTCTAAGTTCTACAACAATTAAGCTAAAAACAGATGAAAATGTATGACTAATAAGCAAAAAGGCGCCATGTATGAGGTGACAATTTAATAGTCGTATTCCAATAAGATGGCATGTTTCTATGCGGTGGTTTACGTAACAACGTATACATTTCAAATGTACGAGATGAGTGTTCAAACTCGGAGTCGGATAGTAAAATAACCAATGAGATCGACAAACTATGTTAAGTTTTAATATCATATAAGATGGTATTATGGAAAATCATGAGTTATTTTAGAGACCATTGTATCACTAACAATGTCTTGAGAAGGTTTTAGAGATCGTTGTATCACTCACAACGTCTTGGAAATAAGCGAGACCATTGTGTCACTCACATTGTCTTAAGAGAAGTTTAGAGACCAATGTGTCACTCATAATGTCATAGAAGAGTTTTAGTATTCATATAGAGAAACTTTATATAAAAATATAGCGATGCTCTGGAAAGTAGATATAAGTGATAAAAAATCAACATTTATATAAATTATTTTTATATAAATAAATAGTGATACTCTCGAAGATAGGCGTAAGGTATCGAAAAGCAAAACAAGTATTCATATAAATATCTTTTATAATATACTAATAGTGATGTTATAAGTATAACAGTATTGGCAGTCAGGAAGTATACGAGCATGGATATCGGGTAAAACAATGAGGGGCCCTTAATATAAATAACAATTATAGTCTAGGTACTAAATGCAACCTAGTTGTCTATAACCAGCAACTCTGATACCAATATGTAACACTTCTAAATTCGGATAGCAGCAGAAGGTAACCGGGGGTGCTACTTCATAGCACACAGTACAAGTTATAGAAAACAACCTATAAATGAGACATTTAAAAAAAATTCACATTCGATATAAAATTAATATCAGAGTTCATAATAAAACATGTCCCAAAATGTTTAAACATAGCATAAAGTTTTTAAAGAAGGTTTCATCGAATGTGAAAATATGCAAAGTCTTCAAAAGATATCCGTGCGACTCATATCCGAGAAATTTATACCTTAAGGTCCTAAGATAAAACATGCTAAAAACGGCCAACAATAATGTTGAGTGAAGTTCATAGGTTTTTAAGTAAAGCAATAGACCACAAGATTTTA
This sequence comes from Tanacetum coccineum, assembly GCA_026074375.1. Taxonomy (NCBI): domain Eukaryota; kingdom Viridiplantae; phylum Streptophyta; class Magnoliopsida; order Asterales; family Asteraceae; genus Tanacetum; species Tanacetum coccineum. Next base: position 21,364 of record BQNB010018733.1, on the reverse strand, counting down.
GTAATAGTAGAGTAATGAAACACATTCATAAGTTAATAACAGTTATTATTGCCCTAAGCTCATGACACCGAACCTTAACAAGTTATGCAAATCTTTCCCAGATTTGTGCCCTAAGACTGGATGTTCTGCCAAACATCCTAAATACCTCAAATGTTAAATACGTCCGTTTGACGTAGCACGAGTTGTTGCATACCCAACCGGGGAATGTCAACCCCAATAGATCTATTCATAGCATTCACGTTTACTTTCCTAAAGCAATTAACGGCTCATGATTTCAGGAGACTTAAATTTTAGTAGTGGTACTTAGGCAATAATATTTCAGGCATAACATACAGTTTTAGTACTTGCGTCTAAATATAAAAATAACATGTATCTCCCCTGAGGAGTTTTGTAAAACAATTAATTAGAAAAAGAGGCTATGAACACACCTTTAAGCCATGCGACAAAAATATCAAGATATAAACGTGGAGAGACCGAGAAAAGATAACGAGGAATGATCGTCAAGAGTCGGGGTAAGTTCCTAGATGCAACCTAAAAATATTGTCGCGCCTTAGGATGTATAAAATACATGAAAATCACAGAAATATAAAATAACAAACATGGATAAATCACAAGAAACACTTTTTATAAAACTTCCCTTTTATGCAGAATTTCTGCAACCCGCTGCAATAATCTGATTTTGACCCATTTAATCTTACATTCAAGGTCTGTAAATACTTTTCTTTAGAAAATAGACTCTTTCGCCTTTCTGTATATGTAAGGAACATCTCAAATGGAGCTACGATTAGTTTTTTATGAATTTTCAAAGTCGGTGCAAATTTCTGCACACTATGCTGTCCCAATTTGGGTCATTACCAAAATGACTCAAAACTCATTCTAAGCTATCCCAATCTTTAACAAACGCATATCTTAGCTTATTTAACATGTCTAAATGATTACTCATCGGGCCTTAAGCTAAATTTGCTTATTTATAAGTTTATTTAAGCTCTAGCCAAACACCTCTTTAATTAACATAAATTTTAATAACTTATAATCATCACATGAATTCTTTACCTAATAATGTTTTAGAAAGTTTTTAACGTATATGGAAAATATATAAGTGTTACTACCACATTCGCTAAGGATTTTATAGCTCAAACGGACCCGAAAACTCCCGAAAACCCATTTTTAAATTCCTAACAGCTCACTTTTGACTCGTTAAAATCCCAGATTTTGTCCGACTTTGAAAGGGCGTATCTTCTTCGTTAGAATGATTCACGGTTCTACAAAAGCTATGTTTTAAGAAAAAATCATTATCTACAAGTTTTAGCCGACTTTGACCCGAAATGGGTCAAAACAAGGTTTTAAAATCTGCACAGATTACACCCGAAACATTTTTGAGCTGTAAAAAAATTTAGTGTTTCGCCAAACTTAAAACGGTCATATCTCATTCGTTATAAGTCCGCTTTTCGCGTTCTTTATACCCAAAATTGCTATTTAACGAAATCGAACATAATTTAAGGTTTTATATTATCTTCTCCTCTCAAAAAAAAAATGGACCCCCCATATCCACAAATTAATTCTAGACAACAAGCTATTTTTACTAAAACTTACCCAAAATCATCCCCAACATCAACAACACCCTTTATTCTATCATAATCCCTTCCACCAATGATACAATCAACATAACAATTTGATTATTAGCTTAATTCTAACATAACATGATTTTCTAGACCATTTTTTTTATCACAATTCAAGACTAGGGTTCATCTAATAATCAAATTAGCATAAACTCCCAATTTCTATCATGAACCCATAAATTCAACAAAAACAAAACATGATCTTACCTTGATTAGAGAATGATTACTTACTCATTTTGATTGAGGAATGAATATCTAACATCATAAGACTTGTAAGGCTACACCATAACATCATCTAATCTTCTTGAATCCTCCTAGAAAAGTTCTTGAACTATATTGGATAACTATGAGGTTTTTCCCTCTTATTTTCCTCATAAAACACGTACAATAAGGCACACGTGTATGTAATGAGAATAAAATCTTAAGCATCCTTCTAAGTTATAAGCTAAAAGGGTAATCTTGTAATTTTTGCCTATAATAGTTAACTTTGCACTAATAGTACTTTTTGTTAACTATTTTCCACAATTAGTCTTTATTTCTATAAAATACTATCATATAATGTACATATGTAAAATAATAAAAATGAAGAGCAGGGAGCATTGGTGAGAGACTAAATATTAAAGTATCTAAAGTCCCTGGTTCAAAAATAATATACGTTTTACTACAAAAACGCGAGATCACGATATCCGGTAACCGAAAAAGTAAATTATATTTGTGAAAATTGTAAATAAATAATAAAGTAACGAGGTTAAATAACGACCACCGAAATTAAACGAATTGTTACAGAACAACTATGTTTGCGGGTGTTATAGACCACACCCTTTTTGAAGCTCGGTGGGGTTTTTGATTTTAAAGATAACCCCCCGCAATTGAGACTTATGTTAAGTCCAAAGATAATGACATAATGGGAGTAATTCAAAAAGGTGACTTTGTTTTTGAGATAGAGGAGGAGACAAAGGAGGCGATGGAGAAACCACTTTTGAAGTTAAAAGATGATGAGACATTAAATCTTGGTAAAAATAATGAAGCCAAGATGACTATTTACAACACCTTACCACATAAAGAGTATAAACATGTTTTCATGTGTAAAATTGCCAAGAAGATTTGGCATAAACTAGTAATCTCTCATCAAGGTAACTCACAAGTCAAAGATTGTAATATTGATCTCCCTCATTCAACAATATTGGAATGAACTCTAAGCTCTCAAACTTAGATGAAGAAACTAAAGATAGTGGATACCAAACATTTTCACAAGAACTACGTTCAATGCTCTTTTTTTAGTTAATATAGTCTAGAATCTTTAGATAAAGACAATTCTAACAAGAACCATGTGCGAGAGTTTCTTTGAGCTCTTTGGTTAAGATGGCGGTTGAAAGTCATGGCGATTGAATAAGCCAAGGATTCGGCAGAACTCCCTCTTGATGAGTTAATTGGCAACCTTAGAGTATATGAAACGGTCTTAAGAAATAAGGGCATAATTTCTAAGTCCACTAAAGAAAAGGTTAAGTCATTAGCTCTTAAAGCTAAAGTTACTAGGGTTCAAACTAGTAAAGATAGTGTATGTCAAGAGGGAAATAATGAAGACGAAGACGAAGAGTTAAAATTTTAATGACGAGGAACTATAGAAAGTTCTTTCGCAAGGGTAATAAGTTCCACTTTGGTAATCACTTAGTAGTGGTGGAAATAGATTTGGGAAAAGCCGAGGTTATGGTAACTGTTGATCCCTCTTTTTACAGATCTTTGATTAGCTTGTTAAAGCTTTAGTTATCTTAGATAAATCTATAACAACTCTGATAGAAACCCTGAGTAATATATAAAGATTATGCGGAAACTAATCTTTATACACCAGAAGAAACAATGTAACAGTAACACAAGAACTTTCTCTAAACTTTCAATATATTGAATGATTCACAAAACAACTATATGTTTTGCCTAAATAACTATGACTTTTCTATCTAGGATTCCTATCTCTGTATGTCTCTAACTATGCCGTAAGGGTTCCTTTTATACACCAAGGAAAAACCCTAATAGGCTTACAAAACGCGTTAAGTGATCATGCATATCTATTCCTAATATAACTCATGCATATCACATAAGCAGTACTAATAAACTAACTAACAGTACTAATTTACACTGACAGTACTAACATTGTACTGACAGTACTAACTATAACTAGCAGTACTAACTATTACAACTAGCAGTACTAATGACTTAGTTTATATTCTTCAATCTTCACTAGCAGTATAAATCTTCAAGTAGCAGTACTAAGTCCATCAGTAGTATGAACTTGTAGAAGCCCTTTAATTCCCAACAATCCTCCCTTAAACATGTGATTTATCTCCAAATCATCAAGTTTCTTGAATTAAATGTTGTTGGCTCTAAGAGAATTCTTCCAAACACTTCAGCTTCTTGGTTTGTTGGCTTCTATGAAGATTTTCTTGATTAAGTCTCTTGCCATCTCACTATCTTCTTCCACTTGCAGTCTTCTGCTAAGCATCAACATCATAACTTCAGTTGTCAAAGGATAATCCTTTTCTGGAAACATATAGATGTAATGCCCTCTTGTTGAAAATACATAATGTACTGCACATGATCCATATAATCTCCAAGTCAAAGGATCATGCATATATCTTTGTAACTTTCATAGTGCATCTTCCTTGTCTGGTTCATAAAGTCTTTTCAATTCAACCCATAGAGCTTGTTCCATGTCTTCAGTAGGTTCTGCAGACCTAAACTTTTCTTTAACTAAGCTCCATAAAGTATCAAGGTCTTCTCTGTCAAATGCCTTAAGCATATCTTCAAATCCAGATTTTAACATCCTCCCCTATTTGGAAGGATCCTCTAAGACCAAATCCTCTTCTTTATCTGAAATGACCACCTTTGCATTTCTCATTTTTGTTGTAGACTTGAGCTGATCTTTCAAATATTTGACTTTCTTCACCAACTTTGTTAGAGCCTTAACATGAACCTTCTTAGTCTGTTTTAAATCTTTCTCCAAGCTGGTGACTCTGTCAAATAGTTTGGTACACAATTCCGTCAATTCATTAAGTTTCTTGCTGCCCTCATCACTTCCAGGTGTGTAACCTCCTGAGAGAGGTGGATCATTGGACTTTTAGATGCAGCCTCAAACCTAGTTTGAGCATCTACATCCCCAATATGGTAACTTGGCACCTAGGACCACTACCTGAACTAAATCCCAAAGGACTTAATTCATTAAGTGTTGCCATGAATTGGGTCTTAGTTTATGTTACCACTGTCCTGCTCTGTGTTAAAGCTAGAAGCAGTAGTGGCAGCCCTTTCCATTCTGTCACCCAACTCTTTATGGACAACCTCATCACCAACCTTTGTTAGGGGGACCACCAGACCGAGGTATCTTAGTGTCCCGACCTCTTTTGATTTTCCTAAGTGTTTGACACTTTTTGTCTGATGTTACAAATGTTTCCAATCATACTTGAGTGCATAATAGACATCACGAGCCTCCTCTCAAACAATACTTCACTTGATAATAGACAATCAATTTTGCTTATCCTGCAAATGCTAGTCCAAAACTAAGAAAAACATAATCCAAAGCAGTTTCTTAACTAGCAGTATTAATCTTGAACCCACCAGTATTAAAAATTTGCCTACCAGTATTAACTTTTTTTTCAATAACCATACAACAACATGCCTCTATTCATCACAAACACACTAGAAAGAACTAGATAGACATGTGAGAATTCATGAGGATCCATATTTATGCATAACCCATGAATAGAAGTCAAAACTGTTAGTCAAACCAAAATACTAATTTTGACCCATTTCTTCCCAAATTTAACCTTAAGTCATTCCAATAGCTTAGGTGGAAGAGTAGTTTTTGGCAAACTACCAGCCATCAACGGATTTGATAATTCTTTACCAGTTGCCGTTTGCCTTGGAATAGCCAATTCTTTCTTGTCTGTTAGACATGGTGAATTGATGACCATTTGTTGTGTGGTAAACTACCAACACTGAAAGGATATTCATGCTATCATCAATATCCTCCCCTCAACTCCAGCATATTCATCAAATCAGCATATCCTTTATTAATCAAATAACCTTTAAGCTCTAAACCTGCAAAATGTTAGTTCCAAACATAAAGAAATACAATCCATAACATCTTGCATAATACTTATAAGAGAATTAATTTCTCTTTGAGACCTAAGCCATAACTGACTTGACTCTGCCCGTTGGATCAACATAGTCAAATTGCTTACAAATGTATGATCCACTATTTTTAGAGACATGATCTAGAACCTTAAGTTTAGGTCTCCAAACCCAGCATGCTTTGGACTTAACAGTATCAATCCCTTGTTCCCCAACAACACTTGTCACCCTTTTTCCTTTAGTAGTATTAACAGAATTTACCTTGACAGTATTAACTTTGTTATTTAAATTTCTGTTTTTAAGTACTGTTTATTGGTAAAAAGGTCTCCTAGATGGTGAATGTGACTTCTAAAAAGCATTTGGTCTAGATTTTGTAACATTCACAAAGGGTTTGGGTGCAACAGTCTTAATAGGTCTGGCAGTACTAACTGTTGCTGAAGTTCTTGAAGAGCTTTGCCTAGCAGTACTAATTGGTACTAGTCCAGACTTGGTTAAAACTGCTGTTGGAGCAAAATTTCTTCTAGAATTAGAGAAATTTTAATGATTAGTCCTCATAATATTATTCCAAACTAGTCTAACTTCCCTTTGACCAGTTCCCTTTTGCACATTGTTTATCACAGGTTTTTGTACCATCTTTTTATCATGAAAATCACAGTCTTTAATTAGATGGTTAAAACTCCCACACACAAAACAAGCTTTTGGAGTAAACTGAAATCCAACTCCTAATTTCATAGACATTAGTGTATTCCTGTTAGTACTGTTATTCCTAGGATATTGACTAACTTTCTTAGGTTGATCAGCTTGCTTAGGTTTTTGAACATTAGCTGATTCTGACCCTTTTTCTAAAGTCTCATCCTCATCACAATCAGAAACCCAATCTTCAATTATTGGGGCACCAAAGGTTTTCTTAATCTCATTAGAGGAATTTTCACTAACACTCTTATTAACCTTAACTCCATATTCTTCAAATTCAGGCTGTTTAAACTCCTCAAGACCAGAGTTTGACAAATCAATAGTAGGGGGTGCAAATAAGCCTGTAGGTGGAGGTGCAACAACATTATACCCCACACCTTTTCTATTGTTATCAGATATTTGACTTCCTATCAATTTATCTAAACTCTTAGATGCATTTTCAAAGTTGTCAATCTTAACCTGATTACTCTCTTTTTCTTACTTAAATCTTTATATCTGAATTTTAAGAGCATTAATTTTTGATTCATTAAATGAGGCATCTCTTTTAAAAACAACAATTTGATCACAAAGCATACCCTCATTTTTCTTGTAAAAGACTAGTTGTTCTTCTACAGAAGCTAAACCTCTTTTATAGTTGGCTAGATCAGATTTAGATTTATTAAGCGCTATTCTTAAATTATCATACTGAGACTTAAGATCTTCAAAGCTTTTAAGATAAGTTTTAGAGCAAGTTTTGTTATTGTGTACCTCTGAATATGAGAATGCCATAAGAGCAAAGTTGGTAGGGATTTCCTCTTCGGTCATAAAGCTCCAATCAAATCTAACTCCATCTATAGTTAACATAGCTTTGGACGAAGATTCTTCCACATTCACAGTTCTCCTTGAGCTATCTTGATTTCTGCTCCTATTTTCTTGACTCCTAGGATTTCTGCACTCTCTCACAAAATGTCCCATTTTATGACAACTGAAGCCTTCTACCTTTGTCTTGTCATAACTAGCAGTATCACTTCCATAGATGATAATCTTCTTTCCAGTTCTCTGATAAAACTTTCTTGCTTTCATACTTAGTAATGCCAATTTCCACTTCAAATCCATTTCTTCAAGATCATCTTTATGGATTTGCTCTAGGTCTTCATGAACAACTTGAGACCCATTTGGTTGATTGGCCAGAAAAGCATAGATTGTGGCATCACTGAGTCTAGCAGTATTATCTATAGAACTAGCAGTACTAAGTGAAGAGCTAGCAGTATTAACAAGAACATTAGATGTATTAACATCATTTGTACTACTAGGAGTTGAAACAAGGGCCACATTCTGTGAACATGAATTTGAGCTTGAGATTACACTTCTTTTGACCTCTTGTTCAACAATCTTAAAATTGTTATAGAGATCATCAAAACTGATTGAGCCCAGATCTGATTTGTTCCTCCAGACCACAACATGCATGCTCCATTCATAAGGAAGGCTTCTCAAGAATTTAAAGTTTAGATCTTCTTGAGAGATGTTTTCACCTAATATGGCTAACTGGCTTTCAATTTTCTGAAGCCGGGTAAAGATAGAGTCAAGTGACTCTGAGCTAAAAGCATTGAAATTTTCATACATCTGCTTCAGGAGTATCTTTTGAGTCTTCCTGGTGGTTTCATTACCACTAAATCTTGATTCTATGGCTTCAAACAGGGTCTTTGCATCCTTGTATTGATTAAAAGTGAGTAGATGCTCACTTGGAAGTGTCATCGTCAAAATACTTTGGGCTTTAAGGTCATTCTTCTTTTGGATCTTCTCCTCAACAGTAACAGCACCAGGTATTATTGAAGTAGATGTACCATCAGCGTTTGTAGTGGTTCGTGCTACTGGCTTGAAGGAATTCCCATCCTCTATGATCTCCCAGAGAACATAGTCTTGTAGTTGAATGTATGACTCTATTCTGAGTCTCCATGTGTCATAATCACCTTGCTTGAGAAGTGGCAGCTTTGCAAGAGCATTGTTTTGGGCACTTTCTAGATCCATGGGTCTTGATATAGGGATTGTACAAAGAGATAGATCTAGTTTGTTTCTTCTTGATCAAGGTTTCAGAACACCCGCTCTGATACCACTTGTTGATCCCTCTTTTTACAGATCTTTGATTAGCTTGTTAAAGCTTTAGTTATCTTAGATAAATCTATAACAACTCTGATAGAAACCCTGAGTAATATATAAAGATTATGTGAAAACTAATCTTTATACACCAGAAGAAACAATGTAACAGTAACACAAGAACTATCTCTAAACTTTCAATATATTGAATGATTCACAAAACAACTATATGTTTTGCCTAAATAACTATGAATTTTCTATCTAGGATTCCTATCTCTGTATGTCTCTAACTATGTCGTAAGGGTTCCTTTTATACACCAAGGAAAAACCCTAATAGGCTTACAAAACGCGTTAAGTGATCATGCGTATCTATTCCTAATATAACTCATGCATATCACATAAGCAGTACTAATAAACTAACTAACAATACTAATTTACACTAACAGTACTAACATTATACCGACAGTACTAACTATAACTAGCAGTAATAACTATTACAACTAGCAGTACTAATGACTTAGTTTATATTCTTCAATCTTCACTAGCAGTATAAATCTTTAAGTAGCAGTACTAAGTCCATCAGCAGTATGAACTTGTAGAAGCCCTTTAATTCCCAACTGTAACAAAGGCAAAGGAGGCTTAAGGAAAGAACACGAGTGTTATAATTGTGGGGACAAAGGTCACTTCATAAGTGAATGTCCAAAGCCCAAGGAAAATAAGGTGTTCGTTGGCGGAGCTTGGAGTGATAGTGAAGACGACGATCAATCGGACAAAGACGCAACATGTCTTATGGCGGTTAACTCTCAAGAGGTACATCTGAAACCTTCTATTTCTAATAATGATTTAGATTTACATAAATTTAAAAAAGAGATTGAGGAACTCATAGGGTTAAATGAAGAATTTATGAAAAAAATTGAAAAACTTTTAAAAGAAAAACGCTCTCTTGAAAGTGAACATTCTAAACTTTCCAATAAAATCAACGAACTTGAATTTGAAGTAAAAAAACTTACAAATGGTAAAGAGGTAGTTGAACCTTGTCAAAAATGAGAAGTACTCACACAAGAGGTGGATTTATTAAAGAGCAATGTTTCTAAACTTCAAAATGAAGCATTGAGCTTTTCTGAATTGAAAAAGAGTTACGGCATTTTGGATAATATGTTAAGTCATCAAAAATTATCCAAAGATAAGGAAGGTATTGGATTTTCAAAAAACGAGAAAACCACTTCCGTAAGTCAAAACAAATCGATAATGTTTGTAAAAGAGAAACAAAACAAAACACCGAAAAGATAATCTGCCGACGCGCCAGCGCGCTAGGATGCTGATCAAAAATGGTATTTTGTTAAATGACTTCGTTAAACCCGTTGGTCCTCAAACTCATTTTTTAAACACTTGAGGTATCCAAACACCCATTAAAAGATTTGAAACCACAAAACAAAATCCGGTTTCATGTAATTGGCTCAAATACACTCAAACTTGAGTCGACCACAGACCTCTATTACCCACACCTAATATTAGACCTTCAAACTTATATAACCGAAGACCTTGTTTTCAAAATAGCCAATCTTTGCCAAGAAGAAATTTTTATAATAATCAAAGTTCTTCACCTCATCAACATAATGCATCTTAATGGAGAGACAACTCATACCTAAACCAAAGATTTTTTAGACCACAAACACCATAAAACTTTGGACCAAGATTTCAAAACCCAAGAAATTCTCAAAACAACCCTTGGTCCATGTTTTGAAGGTTTAGTCTTGAGACACTCAGTGTCTTACTTAAGACCTAAGTATGTTTAACTTGGGATCATTTAATGCTAACATCAATGGACCTAACAACCATTAGGAACCAAGTTTTTGAAATTACATGTTTGTTAGGTATGTCACAAGTATAAGCTTGAATCGGTCGATTAGATTATGAATATTAGTTTCACTTAACACATGATCAATAGTTAAACATTATTTACTTCATACAAGGAGTATGATGGTGGACATGTCATATTTGGGAGCAATCAAAAGGGCAACATCGCCGGTGGAGGTAATGTATCTCATGATTCCATTATAATTACTAATGTTGAGCATGCTAGTGGTTTAGCCTTTAATTTGATTAGCGTAGGTCAAATATGTGATGATGATTGCGTAGTTAAGTTTACTAAAGTAGATTGTACTATTAGTAAAAATGGTAAAAATTCTAGCTAAAGGTCACAGGAGAAATGGACTTTATACATGCAAATTGGGAGATAACTCTAAAGAACACATTTGCCTTGCATTAATGGTTGATAACTCAACGCTTTGGCATAGGAAGTTAGGTTACGCCAATATGAGGTTTGTTCAAAACTTAGCTTCCAAAGAGCTAGTAGGAATGTACCAAAGTTGAGTTTTAAAAGGCACTTTTGTGATACATGTAGTCTAGGGAGTTAAGGTAATGCAAACAATAAAACTAGAAATGAAGTGTCAACTACTAGGGTTTTAGAGTTGTTGCACTTAGATTTGTTGAGTCCATCACCCATTGAAAGTTACGTAGGAAACTTCTACACTTTAATGATTATTGATGATCACTCAAATTACACTTTGGTAGTGTTTCTGAAGTCTAAGGATGCCGTGTTAGAGAAGTTTAAAATATTGAGTAAGAAGCTTGAAAACTTACATAATTGTTCTACTGTTTCAATTGAAACCAATCATAGTAGTGAATTTGATAGCTTTCAATTTGAGAGCTTTTGTGAATAACATGGAACGTCTTATAACTTGTCGGGCTCGTCCACTTCTCAATCAAATAAGATTATTGAAAGGACATGTCACAAGTTAAGAAGGATGAGTGGTACTACTAACGTTAAAGTGTATTTTGGTTAAGTCGCCAAAAAATATCATTAAACTGAAACCATTAAAATTACAACCATCACAACGTCACATCAAGTTTTCTCGCTCGGCTGCCAGGGAGTGAAATGGAAAAATTAATCTGATTTTTTTTATTTGATATTTCGGTTTCTTAACATTAGTATTAGATCTAACCTTAGGTATAGTTGTAATTTAGATTAGGGAATAATTTGTATGATTTGGTATTTTATGTGATTTTAATTGTTTTCTATACACTGTCGGTCGTACCCAGATAAGGTGTATCCAAGTCAATTAGATCGGCGTATCCAACTTTTCTGTCCAATTCTGCTATAATTCAAAAGATTAATACGGCGTATTTAGATCCATTGAATACGGCGTATCGATCATCTGATACAATAACAAAGAAGTTTTTCACACTCGAACTTAAAGCTCAAATTTTTTACACACCTTATTCCAACTGGTTCTATGATATTTTGGGTTATAATCAGTAACAAATGACAAATAAGTGTAATAAAAGAAGAGTTCGAGAAGAAACTTGAGACTCTTAAGATCTATGATGTTATCGTCACTTGCGATCGCACTTGAATTTTTTAACGCATGAATTCAAACGATATTAAGCAGATAGGATATGATTTATTTACGTATGAAGTTGAAATTGCTGACATCCCATGTGACTTAAATGGAGATGATGATTCAGAGCAACAAATGTCGCATGAAGCTAATGATGATATGGGGTATGATCCATTTGATGTTGAATTTACTGAATGGTTAGCTTCAAAATTTTTTAACTACAAAATGATTGCTTCATTTATACAAAAAAAAGGCATATGAGATTTACTGGATTAGAGGAGTGATGATGTTGAGTCATAGATGAAGAATATTTGATTCTGATGATAAAGATAAAGTAGTTTCTGATGTCTTCTAGAGATGACACTATGTATTTGATTTTTGAGGACTCCTATGGTGTAAGTCTTAATGAATTTAATATTTTTATCAAATTGATACAAACTTACTACTAAGGATATTAAAGGATTTAAGACTTACGAAGAATATAAGGATGATTGGATATATGAGTGGAATAAAGATATGCCATGGGTACATGAAAGACCATGGACAAAGAATGGAGTATGGAAGGAACCAACACCAGTTAAACATTATTGCAAGCCTTTTAATTATAAAAGTGGATGTTCGGAGTGGCCTACCTGTAGCTGGAGAGAAGATGGATATTGTAATGGAGGAAACAAACCAGCAGCTTACATAGTAGGAAACACACTGCGGTTACCAGCGATTTTGAAAGATACGGTATGCTTTGAAGGATAAACGAGCTGAAAGGAATAAGCTTAAGAAATAAGGTATCATGGAGGATTATCAACTGGAAGAGGTTGAATCGAATAATCGGAGGTTGGAAAAGTGGGATGACTTGAAATTACCAACGGTGATCGTAATGAATGGGAATATGAAATGTACATGAAGATGATGTAAAGATATAGAGTTAGTAGTTAATAAACTCATGAGTTGCCTGTTTGCATTATAAGAAAGATTCGTGGATGCCTCAAGTATTCATTCAGACAAGACGAGAGTATGTTGCAGTTAAAGAAAATGAATACGAAAATTCGTGACAAGTAAAGCGAAGATGCATGTCGAGCGAGGAAATACAAAGAAATCTTCGCATGATGGATGGCGAAGGATGGATTGGTAAAACAGAACTGAGTAGAGAAAGCTTGATAAGGAAAAAGTTAAACTTAAAGACTTCGTATAAACAAAAGTGCTTCCGGGGAGACAACCCAGATTTGTTATTTATTTTTTTCGAGTCTGTTTCTCAGACTCAATACGGCGTATCCGCTCCATACCTTAAGGCTTATTGGATGTCTAGAGTTGTCAGTCCTTCATTTTTATCACTTTTAAAACATTATTATCAGGTCTGTCAAATATGGCGTATTCATGGCACATGATACGGGTATTAACAGACTTGACCCGAAATTTAAGTTTCTTTTTACAGGTTTCTCGATACGGCGTAATCCAATTTATGGATACGGCATATTGGTCTCCTGTATAGTTTATTTAGCTCATATAAATTAACCGTAGATACCTGATATAGGATTTTGCATGTTTTTCCTATATTTTGCATAGGAGCTCGCTGCAAAGAAATCGACGAAGTTGGTAAAGTATCTACAATCTGGAAATCTGGAAGTGTTGGAGTCTTGAAAATTCTAGACGGCTGTTCAACACATCCTTGCTCATAAACTCAACTTGGAGAATCTACCGAGCAAAATATCAGGGGAGTTTCTCATTCTAATTCTTTTTAATTCCCGTTTTTATTTGTTTTATCTATAAAATGGGTAGTTGTATATTCAAGTGGGGGGCCCGGGAATTAGAATGTTATACTTGTTCTATTTTTCATATAAATGCTTAAATATGCTTAAATTAAAAAAAATTCAAGAATACTTTTGGAAATTAATTGTTACCTAACCCGAACACAATAAACCTCGTATTGATATTGTAAGGGTTTTACCTTATCCCTTTTTTTTTAATTTTAAATGGTTTTACCCAAATTCACAAAAAATATAAGTGTGCGGTGATTGTTGAGACTTAGCAACTTGGCTTTCGGACCACAATAATGAGTACTATGGATTTAGATGGAGTAACTTGTTTAAATTGGTAAATTTCTAGGATTACACCCAAAAAGCCTTTATATGTTGTTTTATTAACTAACTACACTGGTTAGTTAAATCCCCATATAAACCCTTTGTTTACTCTCATCTTAAGAGTAAGATACCCCTAGAAAAACCAATAGAGCCAATCCTTTAGGAATAACACCAACTGTTTATTTCGTTACACCTTTACACCTTAGCCTACCCTGTTAGATTAAGTCCATTTATCAGTTGCTAGTTGCTTAAAGTGTAAAGTATGTATTTCCTGAGTCTTGTGTCAATTTTCTATCTTTGGTACGGTTGGGAAGAAATTTGCACATTGCAAATGGGAATGTATAAAGTAGTCAAAACTCATGTATTTTTACTACCAACACAATTATTGGTACGTTCGAAGAATGAAGAATTATCGAAGGAATTATCCGGAGTTATTATGATCGTGAAGATGGTGAAATTACACCGAGTTTCGTAGTTAGTATATGAAAAAAAAAAAAAATTAGAAAAATCGCAACAAAAAAGAGAGGAGGAAAGTTTGAAGATAATCGTTTCGCAAAAGCTTAGACCGAAGGAATTATATGAAGGATCGATTATTCGTTGATACGTCTATAAGTCAACGATGTAAAGTTTTGTATAAAGTGGTAGATATCGCCACTTGTCTTGTAAAAGTATGTAAAGTATGGGATGATTAGGAAGTTGACCGTTACGGGAACGCCAACTTAGGTTATTTTTTTTATCAAGACGTGTGTAAATAGTTGTATCTTTTTCATGGTAATGGTCGAGAAAAAGTGTCTAGCAACTTATATCTTAGACTTAATCCATTTGTTCCGTAATTTTTGTTTAACAACAATATATTTCCCTTTCCTAATCATTAACCATGGGTTTTACGCGAATAAGGATACGTACGAGCATGCATGTCTATTTTGTCGTTACGGCATGTGATGCTTTGATTTAGATGACTTGTTGGTTTATTACTTATTGGTAAAAGTTTAGAGATCCATACCCTATATATTCTTTATCCTATCTTTGGTTGAACTCAGAATATGAGGATGTGATCGAACACATATGTCTATTCTGTCGTTATGGCCATGTATGTGTGCTTCAGCTGCCTTGTTGGTGTGGTGCTTTTGGTGAAAGATTATAGAATGATCACCATTAAGCCTTATAATAAAAACCCATTTTACCTTTATAAACTTGTTACTCCTTAGCTCTAGTGGTGGAGATGTGTATCCTTGCCAAGCCTATGATAGAATACTCGTCACGACCGAGCAATTGAGTGAATTAGTTACATGTTACCACATAGATTAGTTGAGTGATTTGAGTGTTTTCATCTTCCTATTTCGTGAGATTGTGTACTTGTAATAGATCAAAAATGCTTAACGGAAATAAAAAATCCTTAGGGTTACATTTTCATAAAACTTTAAAGGTACTGAGGATAAGTAGGATTCAAGTGGGGAGATATTTGATGACATCAAATAACGTCACTTTTATAGCATCATTTATCTCATGTAATTAACCCATTTTGTATAATTATTGCAAGAATTGTTACTTAATCGTTTGTATTTGAGAATTGCAGTAATTATGGAGTACTTGGTGAAAGTTAACTAAAGTCACGCATTCTGGAGCTTAAACAAAGATATTTAAAGATTACTGTTCTGGCAACCAATATGCCATTTCCATCAAGGAGGATACGGCGTATCTGTGCCTGTACTTCACTAAAGACCACGAAGGAAAACAAGATCAATACGCCGTATCCAGAGAATCCTATACGTTGTATTTAAGTTATAGAATGTGAATATTCAGGAAGATATCAAACGTGGTCCCTACTCCAAGAAACACCCAATACGCCGTATCAAAGAGTTTTGATACGCATTATTGACCTTTTTCTAGACCTTATAAATAGAAAACTCAAAAACGAGTTTCAAGTGTGCTAAATCATATTTTCGATACCTAAACCATAAAGTCAATTTTTAGAGGAGAAGAAGAGCAAAAGAGGTCTTGCAACGTAATCAATTCCATAGGAAACAACTTGTAATATCTTATACTCTTGTAATCGTTCAGTTTTTGGTATCATTTTCTCATTAATCGGTTAGTTTACCTTGGCTAAATTATTACTCTTGTATTGATTATGATGTTTGAAGGCTAATACCTTTGGGTATTAGCTATTATTATGAAGATCAGAATGTTTGGTTTGTTTATCTTGATTGCTTAATTTATCGTTGATTGCTTGTTTATGTTTATCAGTTTATACTTGTTTACGTGCTTTTGTATGCGACCTATCATTCAACTGGATCTAGTGATATAGACCAAGTAATCTAGATGATGGGATGGCTCTCTATATAGTGATTTATACATCTAGACTAATAGGATCACAAATAATAACTATCTTTTGCCCTTAGATTAGTGAGACTTAGTTGACCGGAGGTGACCAGGGGATCAACGAGTACGTTATTAAATTAATTGGTAAAGGCTTGGTTATGATGGACTTACTAGTGCCCTGATCCTCAAATACTCAATGGAGGCCTCCTTCATTGACGAAAATAATGGCGTTGCACATTGGGTGAATTTGCTGAGCAACGTGTCAACAAGACCAATATCCGCTGCAGCTAAAAATGTCGAGCGAGCAACGGAGGTTGATCCCATCCTCTTAGTCTAGTCTCAACTCACTGGTCGAGACTCCTCAATCTCTTCATCCTCTGAACATGTTTCTTCGTTGTAGGACTAATACTTTATCATTTCACTTTACTTATACATGAAATATATGAAAGAAACTAGAGAGAAGATATGAAGAACTTTAGTGAGAGAAAGAAAGAAAGTAAGAGAGAATGAAAGAAAGGAGAAAGAAGTTTAGTGAGAGAAACAAGAGAGATGAAAGGATTATTCATAAGATGTGCGTGAGACCAAATGATGAACCAATCCTTCTCCATGTGTGGAGAAATGTACATATACCTAGACATCTAATATTGGACTGATGATGTGCCATTTTATACACTTTTTTGGGGTCATTTAACCCTCTAAATCATGCAAACATGCTCATATTATGTGCTTAATCGTTTGTTTTCATATTTTTAGCACTTGGATGGCTTTTGGAGAAAATACACGTGACTTGGGCTCATTTTGAGAAGAAACGGACAAGACTACAACTCTACACCAAATCTCTTGAAGAAATCATCATTCAGACGGTGGAGACGGCGTCGCCAGCTCTTGCGACGGCATCAGAACTTGATCAAGACGGCGTCAAGAGTACCACGACGGCGTCAGAATGTAACCGCCTCAAATGAAACCTAAAAGCTTCATCAAAGCAACGGTGTCAGGAATTTTGTGACGCCGTCGCGGTCTGATCTCCATATATACAAACTCGTTTTAGGGCTTTTAGTGGGTAACTTTTGGGAGACGAACCCTAGTTTTAGAAGACGATTTTAGCAGCCTTTGGGCTTGTTTTTAGGGTGTCAAAACCCTCTTATAACAGCCTCAACTGCATGATTTAATCAAGTGAAGTTAATTTATCCTTTATCACTTAATATGTCTATGTGTTTAGTGATAGATTCTTGTTCTTCTTCTTTGTTTACCATGCAAGGCTAGATCTATTAGTATTTGCTTATAGTTGCATGAAACTTAGTTTGTAGATCCTTTTAATGTTGCTTCTTGTGATGGATGTGCGTGTTAGTCTTTAGAAAACTAGCCATAAGATATTAAATTGGCATAGACGTATAGGGAAATGCGAGTGTGTGGAAAGGATACCATCGGTAACAGTCTTCATACTACCTTACTTGTGCGTTGCCTTAACGGAATATTACATAGACGGCGGGTTCGTGTAATTCGTTCACGACTTAGGAAATACTTACACTGATCATCACAAGGGTGACAAAGTAACAAGATTAGGAGAATCAAACTAAGGAGTAGTGCATGATTAAGTAAATACGTTCGTTTACCATATAGTTATCACCGAAGTAGTTTAGACTTATATTTAGTTTAATTAGCTAATAAAACCAACCTCTCAAACCATGATATTTACCTGCTTTTATAAAAATATAAAAATATAAAAAGAATCTTCTCTCAACCCCATAGACCTTTGTTAGATTCTGTTCGAGCCTTCCCAACCTATTCCTCTAGAGAACGATAACAACCCCCGAGTCTTGCCTATACTACACTACAATGATTAGGTACACTGCTTAGGGAGTTGTAAAACTTCTTGTTGAAGTCCTACGATGACCCCACATCAAGTTTTTGGCGCCGCTGCGTGGGGAATAGTTAGGTTTCGATCATTGTTTAACTTAGGTCTACTCGCTTGATTCTTATCAAGTGAGATTTTATTTTCAGTATATTAGCTTTCTTGTAGTCTATCTTTTCTTCGTGTTATTTGTTTGTAATCCATTTTCGTTGACCTCCATGGGAGACGAAAATCCTATCCATACTCTTGGAGATTACTCAAAACCTAGCCACGAGGGCTATCAAAACACCATTGAGCTCCCCGTAGGGAACAATGTGGTGCCTCTGCGACCCGACACCATCCGGTTGGTGCAAAACGGATGCTCATTCCACGGACTTTGGTCCGAGGATACAAACCAACATCTCAAGGATTTTTTAAAACTTGTGGACTCACTTAACCTTGATGTTGCAAATAGGGAAATAACGCGCCTGCGTTTATTTTAATTTTCCATTCGCGATCAAGCTAGCAACTGGCTTGAACGTCTTCCAACAGGATCCATCTCCACATGGGAGGATCTTACTACTCGTTTCCTTGCTCAATTCTTTCCGCTGGGAAGGACTGCAAAACTCAGCAATGACATCCTGATGTTCCAACAACATCAAGGGGAGTCTCTTTCTGAAGCATAGACTTGTTTCAAGGACTTACTCCAAAAAGTCCCTCATCATGACACCGATCACTGGCTTCAAATCTAAATTTTCTATGATCATGTCTCCTTTCATCTTAAGTGTGAGATTGACCGCGCCGCCAGCGGCAAACTCCGCGTTAAAAACACCGATGAATCTTGGGAAATCATTGAGAACCTCGATCTCTACGATCATGAGGGCTGGAATGATTCAAAAGACTCCATTAAACCGGTCAAGGCAATCTCTGTTTCTCCAAATGCATAAAATATGCCTGACCGACGACTGCTTGAGCTTGAAGACCAAATCAACTTCTTGTTAAAAGGACCGAAACCAGTGCCTAGAGCAAGCTCAACAAACGTTCCTCAAGAATATGCTAAAGCAATTTCCTCAAACCTCTATGAGCCACCATGGCAAAATTCTTTCACTTTCCACGAACGTGTCCGTCCAAACCCTCAACCCGAAGCACCAGGAACCAATTTCGAGGCTCGAGTACGAGACTACATGACAGCACATACCGAAAGAATGGAGAGGTTCGAAAATGCTATCTTCAAACAACGAGAAGAGATCAACGACAAAATGGCAGAAATGTTCGGACTTCTTAAGGAACTCACAGGCACCCCACTAATAAGAATGACAATTCCATCTCCCTCATTTGAATAGAGGATGAAAAAGCATAGAAAACAATGGGACGACCGATAAAAGCGTGGCAGAGACTAGCAAATTTGATGAACAAAAACCTCCTAAGGAAGTTAACAAGCCGAATGAAGGTGGAAGAAGGGCTGATGACGATCTGGTCAAGGGTGAAAGGGAGAATGTCATAAAGAATGAAGAAGAAGGGCCAGCAGGAGTTTCCCGTTCCATGCGCTAGGATATTACTTGAAACATAGAATCAATGAAAACTAATCGAGGGGCTCGTAGAAAATCAGAGGTTTAATGACTCACTGTCAGCAACCCGAGTAGGAAAAATGAAACGGAAGACTTACGATTTATTACCTAGTGGGCCTGTGCACGAGGCAATTCTTAAGAAAAAAATAAACAGGAAGGAGGATATAGGGGGAAATTTTGAAATACCATGTAACGTAAGAGGTTTGAAACACATGAACGCCTTAGTAGACCAAGGATCCGACGTAAACGTCATGCCTCTCTTCATCTACAAGAGGCTGACCGATGAATGACCTGCTGAGATGGACATTAGACTTTCCCTAGTCAGCCATTCATATATCTATCCCTTAGGAATAGCCGAGGATGTGTTAGTTGATATTGCGGGTTATGTGTACCCCGTGGACTTTATGATTTGAGACATAAAGGAGGACGAAAAAAGACCCTTCATCTTAGGAACACCGTTCTTGACTACAGCTAAGGTCGTGATTAAGTTTGATAAGGGGACGATAACTTTAAAATCTGGGAAGAGTAAGATAAGTTTCCACATGATACCTGAACCCCACTGTAGGATCGAGAAAGGAATCAAGAACGACATAGAGCCAATAACCCCCACGATGACCATCAATAGGTTAGTTCTAGAATAAGAGGAAAATATCAAGCTTCATCATGAGAAGGAAATGAAGTTTGACCAATAGAAGAGCAAGATATTCAGTAACGAATGCCATGCATCCGTGAAAGAAGAGTGTAAACTTGCAGATGAAGAAGGAGTCACGTAAGGACGTGCGGCTCCGAGTCTAGCTACAAGACTCATAAATAAAGAAAATTGCTTTTTGGGAGGCAACCAAATATTTATTTTTCCGCATTCAGGAGTGTTTTATGTTTTAACTCTTTATTGTTTATCTTATGTGTTTGAATAATTTGAATCATGCTTTGTTTTGTTTTTAACCTCGTCTTATTAACAATCAAAGGTATTTTGCATCAAATAAGTGTAGGGGAAAAATATCCGGTTTATAAAAACCAATTCAAACATATAAAATAAATTGTTTAGATTAATTCGCGTCAGTTTCGAGTCATGTGATTGTGATAATTAATCTCAGGTTTTATGCAGTATTTTACAGGAAGTAACTAATTGAATTGCGTGAAGAAATTTTTTCCAAGAAAACGAATGTGAAGTTTTCACAGAGGCTGGAGACGGTGTCTGGTCACCAGCTTATGAAAATTCGAATTATTTTATTATTTTTGAGAAATAATTTTGCATGATTTCCAGAATTTATAATTTTCTTACAAACCCGCAAAAAACCATGATTACTTTAACACATTCACCCTATCTTTACTGCTTTCATAGAGTCAACCCAAAAGTTTCATTGTATATATTATTATCCCACCGATTTTACGCCAGGTGTAGTTGTCTTTGTCTTTGATTTACAAGTTATATTTGATGAGAAGAAGCTTAGAAGTTCTTAGGGAGTTTCTAGATGACGACTCTTGGATGACGATTTAGCTAGTTATCGCATGTTTCTTCTCCATTATTAAGCAAACCAGGGGAGTACTAGTTTCTTTTACTTGTTTTCTTTTCCTTTTATTCGTTTTGTAGTATACAAGAGATCATAACACAAGCAATAGATGATGGGTTGGCTAATTAGTCTTAGAGAGAGAAAGTGTCTTT
>BQNB010018732.1:0-64110 GCA_026074375.1 Tanacetum coccineum | reverse complement strand
CAATGTATTTTTGGTATGTTTTTATTCTTTTAAGTTCGTTTTAAATGGAAAATGGTATGTGTAATTAAGCACATATCAAGGATACATGCTCAATACAACTTATTTACATACTCATTACAAACTCAATTACTTGATTTATATCACACTCTTTTCTACTTATGGATTTAAGTACTCAAAGGTATTTACGAATACAATAGTTAATTTTTATTGGAAGTCAATAATTGAAGAGTCAACACTTAAGATTTGGGGTCTTATTACATTTTGGGAAAAAATTGTTATAAACCGGAATCTTTATTTATATTGTTGAACAACTCGAAGCCATAGGCTTATGTAACAAACCAGTATTTTGTTAATCCAATTTATCTTTGTTTTTTAAACGACACATTTAGTAGTCTTTCTCAGAATCTTGTGCTATTGATCCATAAATGTAACGCCTTCGGATATTCAACATTCCGCTGCGTGCTTAGATTTGAGGGTGTTACATTAAGTACCACGGACCCATATGAATGGTTCCTCGTAGGTATCGAAAGATTCATTTAACTGCATGTAAGTGCTTTTCGGTAGGCTTTGCCTAATACCGGGCACACATGCAAATAGCAAATACAAGGTCTGGTCTACTGTATGTTAGATACATAAGGGAACCAATCATTCCACGATAACGTGTAGGATCAACTACTTTCCCTTGTGGATCTTCGTCCAGTTTGGATTTCTCCACCATGGGAGTATCCACCGGGTCACTGGTTTCTATACCATACTTTTTAATTATCTCAAGAGCGTGTTTAGATTGGTTAAGAAAGATGCCTTTGGGACTTTGAGAAATTTAAAGTCTAAGAAAAAATGACATTTTGCCCATCATCGACATCTTAAATTTTGAACACATTATTTCAGAAAATGTTTCACAAAGTGAAGGATCAGTAGAAGCAAATATTATATCATCTACATAGATTTGTACAAGTAAGATATCTTTGCCTTCTTTCTGAGTGAATAATGTAGGATCAACCGTGCCTTTGGAGAACTTTTAGGAGAGTAGAAATGATGATAACAAATCATACCAAGCCCGTGGAGCCTGCTTTAACCCGTAAAGAGCCTTGTTTAGCTTATACACATGGTTGGGATTATTTTGATCTATAAACCCGTCTGGTTGACTGACGTAGACCTCTTTACGAAGTATACCTTTTAAGAATGCAGTCTTGACACCCATTTGATAGACTGTCGTGTTCTTGTGAGCGGCATAGGCAACAAAGATTAGTATGGCCTCTAGTCGAGAAACCGGTGCAAAAGATTCTTCAAAGTCGATCCCCTCTTCTTGACGATATCCCTTTGCTACCAACCTAGCCTTGTTTTTTAAAACACCTCCCAGTTCATCTAATTAAACCTTGAAAATCCACTTCAAAGTGATTATCATGACACGATCTGGACGAGGTACGAGTTCCCATACTTCAAGTCATTCGAACTCATTAAGTTCTTCTTGCATAGCTTCGATCCAACGGGATTCTTTCAAAGCTTCTTTGTAATTCTTTAGTTCGACGGAAGTGAGGAAAGCATTGAAATAGCAAAACAAGGCTTCGTTTTGTAGTTGATGTCTTATAGAGATGGATCGTGAGGGATTGCAAATGATATTATCCAATGAATGATTCTTGGTCCATTTGCTGATGTGTTCAGGTGGTTGATTGACTGAGTGCACATTAGTTGGAATAGCATCCCTTAAAAAAGATTCTTTAGAGTTTGGTTCTGGAATTGGAACACCAAAGAAGGGATCGTTATCTAGATGTGCAACTTCAATATAATAAAAATGTTCTTCAATACCGGAAGGAATAACTAGAGATTATGTTTCTTGAGGGGTTTATGAAGTACTTGGAGATGGTGCATCTTGATCAATTGTAGTTAAGGAAGGTGTACCGGTTGGATCAGTAGGATCTGGAGCAACAAATGTAGGAACTAGAGAAGCAACACTAGGTGGAGGAGAGAAGTATTCATCAAACATTGGTTGAAACAAAATATCCCAGTCCTTCTTTGTTGGTGGTACATACGGTGATGGAGAAAGAAGATTTGGCACGAGTCTTGAACTGATTATTCCAGGAGTCAAAAGTTGAGGCCCGGGTCCTGAACTGAATTGTTCAGAAGCCATTGCTATCAACTCATCAAAGTCAACGTGAATAGATTCAATTATTAGACGGGTCCTCTTGTTGTAGATTCGGTAAGCATTCTTTGCTGGAGTATAGCCGACGAAGATTCCAATATTTTCTTTAGGTTTTAACATGCCGAGATCTTCACTATCATTGGTGGGGTAACATAGATCACCAAATACATGAAGATAAGATAAGTCTGGTTTCCTGTTATGGAGAAGTTCATACGGTGTTTTGTTGTGATGTTTACGGATTAATAATCGGTTTTGAGTGTAATAAGTTGTCGCAGCTGCCTCTGCCTAGAGAAATAATGAAGCCTTTGAGAATATCAACATTGTTCGTGCAGCTTCCACTAAAGTTCAGTTCCGTCTTTCAACAACGCCGTTATGTTGTGGAGAGCGAGCAACGGATGTTTGGTGTGAAATCCCGACATCTTTATAGTAAGCTCTCAGGGTTTGATTGACAAACTCTGTGCCATTATCGGTTCTGATATTTCGCATTGAGACAAACTTGAATCATTTTGAGAAATTTAATCACTAACTCTGGAACTTCATCCTTTGATCATAGAAATTTACCCAAGTAAACCGAGAGTAATCATAAAAAATAATAAGTATGTATTTCCGTCCATTAATACTTTGAATCTTCATTGGCCCGCATAGGGCCATGTGTAGCAGATAGAGCTTTTCTTGAATAGAGTCCTCAGTTTTGGGTTTATGGGTGTATTTTTTGCTTTTCCCTAGAGCACATGCGGAACATAAGTGATCCTTCTGAAACTTTAACTTGGGCAGCCCACGGACCAGCCCTTGTTTGGCCAGTGTAGTGATAGTATCGAAGTTTAAATGTAGCAACCTTCGATGCCATAACCAAGACTTGGTCTTTAAGGCTTTAGACAAAAGACAGATGGGAAAGGATAACATCATATCTTCCAGAGACAAAGTGTATAAATTTGATCCCCTTGATCCCTTGCGTAGGTCAACACCTTTTAAGTCACGAATGTAGCAGGTATGTTTGCAAAAAGCTACTTAGAGATCATAATCACAAAAGTGGCCAACAGAAAATAAGTTGTGTCCTAACCCTTCTACTTAATAAACCTAAAAAATTGTAACCTTGCCCATCTGATAGTCACCATAGCCTATTATCTTTGCAATCTGATCGTTATCAAATCTTACAGTACCAAAAAATTTGTGAACAAAGTTGATGAGCTGAGAGCAGTTTCCTGTCATATGCTTAGAGCATCCGAAGTCTAAATACCAGAGAACAATTTGGACAACCTAAAATTGACAAGAGAGGAAGATGGAGATTTTGAAACAGTGGATCCCCAATGTTTGTTGGGCGGGGAGTGAGAATTAATCTTGATTTTTATTTGATATTTTGGTTTTTAGCATTAGATTGGATTATATTTAACCCTTAAGATTAGTGTAATTTAGATTAGTGTATAATTTTGTATATTCCGTATATTTGCTTGTATATTTGTGTGTTTAATTGTTTGTGTGTTTAATTGGTCGATAACTCGATACGGCGTATCCACTTCCATTGGATATAGCGTATCCAACTTACTATCCAATACAGCGTATTCATTCAAAAAGATTAATACGGCGTATTCAGTTCCATTGAATACGGCGTATTGACTATCTGATACAGTAATAGATCTTGCTTTTCACATTCAATTTCCGTATATCTGTGTTTTCTTTCTCCTGAGCCCATCCTACTGATTGTTTATCCCTTGTTTCAGGTAGTGCATGACAAGAAGTTCTACTAAGGAACTATTTACACCTTTTAAGGATCTAGAACGAGAATTTCGATCATCTAGGAAGCACTTCAAGACACTAAGTCTTGACAAATCGAGATCGCCTGATTTCGATCTATTTTCTTACCAAGAAGAATATTCGGAGGAAGAAGTTACAGAAATAATGGCGGAAACTATGGAACAATATATGAGTATAACTCGAGCCGACTATGGATCGGGAGTTTCTAGGCCTAAGATCGAGGACAAAGATAATTTTGAACTGAAAGGCCAATTTCTCAAAGAACTACGAACCAACACTTTTAGCGGTTCAGATCATGAAGATGCGAACGAACATATTGAGAAAGTCCTTAAGATCATAGATTTATTCCACATCCCTAATATAACTATAGACCAAGTGATGCTTAGAGCCTTCCCTATGTCCTTAACTGGAGCCGCAAGTCGTTGGCTAAGAAACAAACCATCTTGTTCGATTACAACTTGGGAAGATCTAAAGACAAAGTTTCTAAGCAAATATTGCCCACCTGCTCGTAGTGCAAAGAAAATGGAGGAAATCAATAACTTTCATCAAGAACCTGATGAAAACCTCTATCAAGCTTGGGAGCGATTTAAAGAACTCTTTATGAAGTGTCCTCAACACTATTTAACAAAAATGCAGGAGGTAGTCTTGTTCTATAATGGATTGGATGTTCAAACTAGACAAATTCTTGATTCAAGAGGAGCCATACCATCAAAGACTGCTGCTAATGCGAAAGTAGCCATCCAAGAAATGGCTGAATACTCTCAGAAATGGCACAATGGAACATCAAGGATCAGAAGTATTGAAACTTCTGATGGACTAGCAGCCATACAACAACTCAACAATCTTGGAAGAGAAATCAAGAAAGTAAATGAAAAAGTTTATGCTGGTCAAGTAGGATGTGAACAATGTAAAGGTCCCCACTACACCAAATATTGTCCACTCAAAGAAGAATGGAAAACCCTCAAAGCAGCTTACTACACTCAATTTGGTGCACCTTTTTAAGGAGGGGGATATAGAGCAACTGCTCTAGGGTTATACCAAAGGAACAACGCGAATCCTTCATTCCAAGAACAAAAGCAATCTATGGAAGAAACCCTAAGCAAGTTTATGAGTGAATTAGAAAAAAGACATGAGGAGAACTCCAATTTGATCCAAGAGATCCGAGCTTCAATGGATGCTGCCATAAGGAACCAAGGAGCATCAATTAAAACTTTAGAGATCCAAATCGAGCAAATGAGCAAGGTCTTACAAGAAAGAGGATTTGGAACTTTACCGAGCTCAACTGAAACTAACCCAAGAGACCATGTCAAGTCGATCTCAACTATTATTGAAGCTGATTCATACTCGATGCGTAGTCTGGGATCCTCCCAATACGCCGTATCCACTGGACAAAACCGTACACTGATGTATAAGACAAAACAAACGACAATTTTGTTTCTAAGTCATTTGAATGGTTACTACTGTGAAGAAAAGAAGGGATCATATGGACTACAATTCTCGGAAGCTTACTCTGAAGCTTCACATATCAATAATTCCATACCCAGAAAGGAGAAAGACCCAGTGAGTTTCACTTTACCTTGCTTTATTAATAGTGTTTGCTTTGATAATGCCCTTGCTGACTTAGGAGCTAGTGTTAGTGTTATGCCTCTCTCGACCTACCTTAACTTAGGATTATGCGAATTAGCTCACACTAAGTTGACAGTTGAATTAGCAGATAAGACTGTGAAATATCCAAAAGGAATTGCTAAAAATGTGCTAGTAGGTATTGGTAAATTTGTTTTCCCCGTAGACTTTATAATTCTTGATATGCCCGAGGATATCAAAAAGCCCTTGATCCTCGGAAGACCATTTTTGTCTACCGCCCGTGTTAAGATTGATGTTTTCAAAAGAAAGATTACTTTGAGAGTTGGGGAAGAGAAAATAATTTTCAAAAGTGTTAAACCTACTAGTAGTTTAATTAAGAGGGTCTACATGTTAGGTTTGAGAGAAAGAACGGGACTTGATTTAGAAGCTAGGCTAATGGGAGAGACTTTAGTGTTGAATATATCATTAGACCCTTTCTTTAGGGATTACATAGAACTAAACGATCTTAATATACCATTGGAGCTTAGGAGAGATCAAGTTGATGATTTAATGCCCACCATTGAGGAAGGTGATGTAGTTGAGGAATTTAGAGCTAGGAATGATGCTAGAATGGTTAGCAAAGTTTTTGGATATTCTAGTAATTACGACCACGATAAGAAGATCCATATTGATCGTGCCTACAACTTGAAGTTCTCTTGCATAATAGGTTTTGAATTTTTACACGCTAATTTTTTCCCTATCTTGTACGTAATTGTAATGTCCAAAAAGTTTAATAACTCTATAAGGAAGGACAAATTAGAATACAAGGGAAACAATGTAGTTGGAACCTTAATGAACATACCTATCTTTGTTGGAACTTTTTCTATCTTAACAGATTTTGCAATTTTAGAAGATATAGATGCCTATCGTGATGAAGGAATGGGCGATGTTATTTTTAACGAACCATTTTTAAGAGAAGTTAGGATTAATGCAAAACAATTTGAAGGAATGATTACCATTCACAATGGTAATGAAGAAGTAACTTACCAAATGGTGCGATCCCATCCGAGGTTTAAACACCACACTAACGAACAACGCAACAAGATCCCACCATTACTGAAGGTAAGTGAAGAAGATAAGATGAATGAGATCTCGTACTCTTACCAAAAGCTCAAGAGTTTCTACAAGGGGGTCTTGAACTTAGGACCCGAATATGTCCGAGATGCGGAGATGGAAGAATGGCTCACACGCGGGCACATTAGCGTGCATGAGATGGAATGGAAAGAAGCTGGAAGAAAAGATTAACTTAAATACTTCGTTGTAAACAAAAGTTCTTCCTGGGAGATAACCCAGATTGTTATTTATTTTTATCGAGTCAGTCTTACCAGACATCAATACGGCGTATCCGCTCCATACCATATGGCGTATTGAATGTCTGGACGTTATTAGTCCTTTATTTTTATGCACTTTAAACATTATTGTCAGTTGTGTCAATACGGCGTATTCATGCACATGATACGGCGTATTCAACAGGCTGACTCGTATTTAGTATTTAGTTTGGTTTAAATTAACCGTAGGTACCAAGATAGGAATGCATCGTATTTCCTATATTTTACACTGGACCTCGCTGAAAGCAAATAAATCGACAATGCTGGTGGAGAATCTACGATCTGGAAATTTTAAAGTGTTGGAGTCTTGAAACTTCAAGACGGCTGTTCAACACTGATGTGTTTCAAAAGATTTAAATTTAAAAGACTAAAAATACCAGATAATTATATGGAAACACACGGGTAAAAGTATAACCCACGTATGCAGTATAATCTTTTTAGGTAAGACCAGGTCATCCATAGGGATTTGAGTAGTGTTCAAATAATCAGAAAGAAAATAGACTTTAACAATTTTGAAAATAATTTTTACTTTACCAATGATAAAAGGTATTACTACTCGGATAGTTGAAAAATAACTTATAAGTGTTGGAAATGATTTGACCTCGAAGATGGGGCATTAATTTATAAAGACGATTTCTCGTCAGAAAACGTTTTCACAAATCAACTTGTTAACTTAAGACTTATATTTAGTTAACCTGACCAAATGTGTCACTCAAATAATCCAATTACTATTATATCAAAGCTTATTTTGTTTATCAATTTACGAAAGTGGATTTCTCGGTACAGACGTTAAAGACCATAGACAAATCTTTAAAACCACATAGATCATAACGGGTCTTTCGACCTATACCGATATGATTATATAATCTAAGTTGATAAGCAAAAATAGATAAGATGGGATATAACAGAGTTGCAACATAAGCTTAGGATTAAAGCGGTCTAGATCATACCAAACACTTATTCATTATCGTAACTTCACCGAGTAGTCATGAGAGATTTAGCCTCTCATGGCTAAGGAGTTCATAACAAAAGTACTCATTACATAAATTTCCATTATTTCAATAACAAGGTAAGAAAACTTCTTCGTTCTTGATCGTTAGATCTTTTCTTCAAGGGAAAAGGTGTTTCTTGGTGTTTTGGTGAAAGGGGAGGGGTATGTGTGTGTAGAATGAGTGGAAATGGTTGTGAGAGGGATGATAGGAATGAGAAATTTCGTCTCAATTTATAGGCAAAATTTGGTGAAAAGTGCGGCGCACTTACAAATAAGTGCGGCGGTTTTGAGGAGTTAATGCGATAGCATTTAATGGACTTTAATTCTTCAATCTTTGGGAAAATGTGCGGCGCACAATATTGTAAGTGCGGCGGTGTTTGAACTTCAGAGGAAAGTGCGGCGCACTATGTAACAAGTGCGGCGGACTTCTTGAGCTTTTGGCTAGAAATCTTTCTTTTCTTGTATTCGCCTCCCAAAGTGTATAGATTCTTGAGCTTGGGTCTTTAGAGTCTTCAAGTGAACCTATAAGCAATTTAAGCTTAATTAAGTATCGAAAGTTCACGAGAAATGATCAAATATATATAAATAACGCCATAGAAAACATGTATAATTTGGGCGTTATCAAATCCCTCCACACTTAGCTTATTGCTTGCCCTCAAGCAATGGAAGCGAGAAATTAAAATCATTTATCGTGACGTGGAGAAAATTTGATTTTTTAAGAGATTGTATTTTAGATAACTTTTCAGGCATAGACATATAACATAGCACCTTACATAGGGATAGTGTTTGATTTTAAAATTCACTCAGCCACTCAGATAGGGTTTAGATATGTTTTTGTGAAGAACACTCAATTTGCACAGACATAATCTAGACAGCTGCCATAGGCTTGTACTTAACACATAAACCTGACCGAAGGATGAAACTTTGGTACTAGAGAGGATCCAATCTTCATGCGCCGAACATAAGCCTTTATTTCTTCGAACGATTATAACACATATTTTTTACTTTTCTCTTTTTTTCATATCATGATGATAATTAAGGCTTGGCACAAGGTACGTCTGAAGAATGAAGAATTACTAAAGGAATTATCCGGAGTTATTATGATCGTGAAGATGGTGAAATTACACCGAGTTTCGTAGTATAGTATAAAAAAAATTAGAAAAATCGCAAAAAAAAAGAGAAGGAAAGTTTGAAGATAATCATTTTGCAAAAGCTTAGA
Organism: Tanacetum coccineum; assembly: GCA_026074375.1. Classification (NCBI taxonomy): domain Eukaryota; kingdom Viridiplantae; phylum Streptophyta; class Magnoliopsida; order Asterales; family Asteraceae; genus Tanacetum; species Tanacetum coccineum. The sequence continues at coordinate 55,057 of BQNB010018732.1, read as the reverse complement.
CCGAAGGAATTATATGAAGGATCGATTATTCGTTAATACGTCTTATAAGTCAACAATGTAGAGTATTGTATAAAGTGGTAGATATTGCCACTTGTCTTGTAAAAGTATGGGATGATTGGGAAGTTGACCATTATGGGAACGCCAACTCAGGTTGTAGTTTTTGAACAATGATCAAGACGTGTGTAAATAGTTGTGTCTTTATCATGGTAACGGCCAGGAAAAAGTGTCTAGTAACTTGTATCTTGGACCTAATCTATTTGTTTTGTAATTTTTGTTTAACAACAATTAATTTCCCTTTCCTAATCATTAACCATGGGTTTTACGCGAATGAGGATGTGATCGAGCATGCATGTCTATTTTGTCGTTACGGCCATGTATGCATGTCTCAGCTGCCTTGTTGGTTTATTACTATTGGTGAAAGTTAGAAGACCCTATATCATTTTTCATCCTAACCCTTGGTTAAACTCGAATGAGGATATAATCGAACACACATGTCTATTTCGTCATTACGGCCATGTATGTGTGCTTTAGATGCCTTGTTGGTGTGGTACGTTTGGTGACAGATTGTAGAATGATCAACCCTAAGCCTTATAATAAAAACCCATTTTACCTTTATAAACTTGTTACTCCTTAGCTCTAGAGGTGGAGATGTATATCCTTGCCAAGCCTATGATAGAATACTCGTCACGACCGAGAAATTGAGCGAATTAGTTACATGTTACCACATAGATTAGTTGAGTGATTTGAGTGTTTTCATCTTCCTATTTCGTGAGGTGTTTGGTTGTGTACTTGTAATAGTTCAAATAAATGCTTAAACGGAAAAATTCTTAGGGATACATTTTCATAAACTTCTAAAGGCTACTTGAGGACAAGTAGGATTTAAGTGGGGGATATTGATGACATCAAATAACGTCTATTTTATAGCATCATTTATCTAATGTAATTAACCTATTTTTATAAAATTATTGCAAAGAATTGTTACTTAATCGTTTGTATTTGAGAATTGCAGTAATTATGGAGTACTTGGTAAAAGTTAACAAAAAGGCACGCATTCTGGAGCTTAAACGAAGATATTTTGAAGATTATTGTTTTGACAACCAATACGCCGTATCCATCAAGGAAGATACGGCGCATCTACGCCTGCACTCACCAAAGACCACGAAGGAAACAAGATTCAATACGCCGTATCCAGAAGAAGGCAATACACCATATTCAAGCTATATGGAAATAAAATATTCTGGAAGATATCAAACGTGGTCTCTACACCAAGAAACCCTCGATACGCCATATCCAAGACTTTAGATACGCCGTATTGACCATATTCTAGACCCTATAAATAGAAAACGCAAAAACGAGTTTTAAGTGTGCTAAATCATACTCTCGATACCTAAACCATAAAAGTCAATTTTCAGAGGAGAAAAAGAGCAGAAGAGATCAAGCAACGTAATTAATTCCATAGGAGACAACGTGTAATTTCTTATACTCTTATAATCGTTCAGTTTTTGGTATCATTCGTTAACTCGGTTAGTTTACCTTGGATAAATAATTACTTTTGTATTAATTATAACATTTGAAGGCTAATACTTTCGGGTATTAGCCATTGTTATGAATATCTTAATGTTTGATTTGTTTATCTCGATTTCTTAATTTATCGTTGATTGCTTGTTTATGTTTATCAATATACTTGTTTACATGCTTTTCTTTGCGACCTATCATTCAACTGGATCTAGTGATACGGATTAAGTAATCTAGATGCCGGGATAGCTCTCCATATAGTGATTTATACATCTAGACCAATAGGATCACAATTAGCGACCTATCTTTGCCCTTAGATTATGAGCTTAGTTGGACCATAAGGTGACCTTGGTATTAACGAGTACATTCTCGATTAATGGGTAAAGACTTGGTTAGTGGACTACTAGTGTATGAATTGCCATTAAGCAGTAAGTGGGTAAAGTCTCTATGAGCTAGGGTTTAACAAGATCACCATTGCTTTAATCCCTAAGATAGATTATAATCAGCAAAAAAGATGCTTTATGCGGATGCGTTTAATTATGACAGAATTCTACGTGTCTAGGTCTTAAGAAGAAGTAACGCCTAAGTCTTAAGAATGATATGCCGCCTCGAGATAAGTAATCATTGCACTAATAAACAAACCAACGTTATGATTGGATTAATAATGGTTAATATAGTTTTCTTATATTTGGCTAGACCGCTCTTTTATCTTCTGTTAATTTGCTTGCGTGTGTTTTAGTGTCTTGAATTGGTTTTAGTCACCACAAAACCTGTGCCAGTCTCTCAGGCTGAAAACCCCCCTTATCCATTAGATTTAGGAATTAACATAAGTTTAGCATAGATTAGACTAACTTAGATTAGAAAAACCAAAGTATTAATAAATTAAAAGTGTTCCTCGCTCTTAGTGATCGACACCCTACTTACCACGAAACTCCCATCGACCGGGTACACTGCCCGTTAAAGTGTTGTTTTTGGTTAAGTCGGCAAAATATAAATTTAAAATTTGAATCATAATTTATAACCACACAACGACACAATCAAACGTCGTGGTTCCCGAAGAAACAAACCACTCTTGCTATATCTACTACTAAAGCCGAATACGTAAGCACCGAAAAGGCATGTCAACAAGCACTATGGATGAAACAAGCTCTTATCTACTACGAAATTTGACTCAACGACGTCCCAATCATGTGCGACAATAAAGGCACGGTTGACCTTAGCAAAAACCCGGTGCAACACTCGCAGACTAAACACAACGAAATTCGTCACTTTCTTCAAGACAATGTCCAGAAAGGATATATCTCTATTGAAAAAGTCTCGTCCGTCGAGAATATCGCCGACATTCTCACTAAGCCCCTTAAACGTGAATCGTTTAACAATCTTCGTCTTGGTTTAGGAATAATGGAACACATTCCATAAATCGTTCTTCTTTTCTTCAAGTCTCGATTTTAGTCAGTGTTCCATTCCGTGTCGTGACACCTTAATTACTTCATCCGAAGTATTTTAAGCATTTTTAATTCGCGAAATGGAAATTAAAACGTCGCTCATTCTGTAAAATTTTTGTCAAAATTCAAGTCTAAAACCCTCTCCTAAGGGCGATGTAACCCTTGCGAATTTCCTAGTTTATAATGATCTATTTTAGTCCTTCGACTTTTATTATTTTCTATTTCGGTCAGATCAATTTTCGAGATTTATCAGTAATATGTTTATTATCTATTAAATCATTAGTACTATTATTCTCTTTAATAATCTCATTATAGATGATTTTATTCACAATTGATCAATCTCCGAGGGATTTTCCCGCAAATGGCTTAAAATCTCAAGCAACGCATCCTGACACGTCCATTAATGTCCACGTCCAAACAAAGACAATTTAACCCTAAAACCTATAGTGTAAATAGTTAAAGTTTATGTAAAAATATTTTTACATTTGTTAAAAATACTAGGAAACTTCGGGTCACATTTTAAATTACGAGATTTGACCATTTAAGGACCCGACAAGTGACAAAACATAACTAGGATCCCCTTTGGATTCCTAGCCGTGGTCAAACCCCACAAGGGACATCTAGGCATGATTTTAGCACTCTTGTCCCCAACCTAGTACTAACCATTTATTTTATATGATTTCAAAAACATATTTTCTACTCATTTTTACACACACATCTTAGTTTTGTTTTCATTTCTCTCCTCTTGTTGCGTCTGATTCACACACACACACACATAAACACTACAACTTTTTATTTTGATCAAGAAACATGAGAGTTTGAGTGCTTCCGGGTTGATTCCAATAGGCGTAGGTTCATTAAAACAACGTTTGAATTGCCGGTTTAGTGTTTAATCTCATTTTCAAAAACCTCTTTGTAAGTAATCCATTTCTCAAATATTTTTGTACTTCTAGTAGTGTTATGATGCATAGATAATAGTTGTACGGTTAGTTTTCTAAAAATCGAAAGCTTAAAGTTTTGAAATAAATATTAAGGGGTTTTTGTTTGGTTCGAACGTGGGTACAAAGGGGCAAGGAAAGACCATTTTATTATTGTGGTTGTGATGGTTGAATAACATTTAAATACTATATAGCTTATTTAAAAGCCTTGTATAGCTTATTTATGGCTTATTTGTGTTCGGCTCAGGGAACAAAGGAAACGTGCTTTTGGTTGTTACCTATATTTGTCATATTTTTATAGCTTACTATGATAGCTTATTTTGCGATATAGAATAACTTGTAGCTTATTTGCTTATTTAATAAGTTATATATTTGCTTTTAGGCTTATAAAACCATGGCCCAATAAGGCCCAATAAGCCGTGGCTTATTGTGGTCCGACTTATTTTCATGGCTTTTAGTTATAGCTTATTTTGATATTTAAAGACTTGTGTAGCTTAACGGCTTAATAATAAGCTACATATACCTTATTATGGGCTTAAAAGGCCACGACCCACTAAGCTAAGCCCAAACCATGGCTTAGTCTTGGTCCGTGAGCCTTGGCTTATTTTGTGGACTTTTCGTTGGACTTATTTTCCTAACTGGACTTAATAATGGGCCTAAAACGAGTTTTGAAACTAGTAAACGATATTTTGGATCACTAATGGGCATCAAGGCCTAATAAGCTTAAACTAATTATTTTGAAGGTTAAAAACGGACTTTTGGTAACTATTTATACTTATATATATTTTTTGATAGTCGAATAGTCATTGAAGGAAATGCGTCTTGATAATTAATGCGAAATGCGAATTTTAGTCGTTTTGTCGGAATTGATTTATTTAAGAGAAAGTGTTTGAAAAATGAGGTTTAAAAACCTTGGAAACGTCTTATAAACGATCAGGTCATGCCAAAATTTCATAAAAATATTATACTTAGAATATTTTACTAAAAACATAATTTCTTAGAAATCCGACAAAATAACGAAATAAATAAAATATTAATATTTTAATAAACCGACTAAAAGACGAAAATATATTTTATAATTTTATAAATTATAAAACTTCTATTAATAATTAAATGTAAAGTGTCACTTTTCATAATCAATACAATTAAACTAGGCAACTTAAGACTACCGGATAGATTACCGGAACATATTTATTAATAACTATTAGCTAAGTCTAGATATTTTCCCGTCTAGTTTTCCTAAATACTATAAATATATATATTCTAGCATACGTACTTTAATATATCTTCTTCGAGTCTTACTTACCAACCATCACACAACCAATAACATTAAAAGTACTACAAAAAAGGCTAAAAACACCCCCCAAAAAGATCGGTTATGTAAAACCCTATCTCTATGACAAAAAAATAGTGGGAAGGGAATAAATGGAATTAGGTTTTCTTGAAAAAACTAGTTTTCATAATAGAAATTGTATAAAAATTGGTTTTTGGGGTGCAAACCACTCTTTTTACACAATTAAAGACACTGGTGTGTATGTAACAACATGTCTCTATGTGTTTATGTTATGGACACCATTTTTTATAAAACAACTAGTTTTTTTACACAATTAAAGACACTGGTGTGTAGGTAACAACATGTCTCTATTTGTTTATGTTACAGACACCATTTTATATAAAACAATCGGTCTTGTTTTATGTTAATAATTTGGTGTGCTAAAATATTCTTAACTTTAAAAAAACAATTAAAAGCAAACTTGACATATGATTAAAATCATAAGGACTAAACAGTATATACTAAGTCAGAATTAGTAGAGTGTTAGATTCTTATACTTATACATTTGATAGAATGACGACTAATACATATATAGAGATAGTCTACGTACGAGTCTCTTCGAGCTATGGATTATAAGTTCGAGGAAGGCGCTTCATGTCTTGGCATTGAAAACAAGTAAAAGCTAAAACACATCTTAAATGCTAATAGAATATTAAATTTTAAACCATGATAATTGCTCAAGAATTTGGACTTTAAATATGATTACTTTTTGTGTAATACCCGTAGTTTTGATACTTCGTATGTTTTTACTTTTTTCTATAGTCTATTAAGTTTTTATACTTTAAATATGATTAAAGTATAAGGACCAAAACTGTATAATTAATTTAGAATGAGTAGAGAGATGTTAGGCTTTTTAGACTTTAGATATACATGCCCAAGAGTTTGTTATATATACGTTATCATCAATACAAGAAAACAAATTAGCCGAGACAGAAAAAGGTTCAGATACGGCGGAGGCAGCAGGAATATAACATAAGGTAAAAAAGATTGTATACAGTAAGTGTTTCCATTAAGAAAACAAAAAGGAGTTTCGTGTTTTGCTTATTCGAGTTTCGGCTTATTCCAAGTGCTTATTCGTGGTTTATTGGACCAAAAACAACACTTTAACGGACAGTATACCCGATTAGATGGGAGTTTCGTGGTAAGTAGGGTGTCGATCACTAAGAGCGAGAAACAATCTTTCAATTTATTAATATTTTGGTTACTAGACCAAGTTAATTCTATTTTATGTTAAACCTATGCTAAACCTATGTTAATCCTAATTCTAACGGATAAGGGGGGTTAGAGACTGGAATGGGTTTTGTGGTGACTTAGATCAATTTAAGATGCAATAACACATGCAAGTAAATCAACAAAAGATAAAAGAGCGGTCTAGCTAAATATAAGAAAACTATATTAGCCATGATTAATCTAATTAGAATGTTGGTTTGTTTATTTAGTGCAATTATTACTTATCTCGAGGCGGCATATCATTCTTAAGACTTAGGTGTTACTTCTTCCTAAAATCTAGATATGAAGAATTCTATTACAATTAAACGTATCCTTGTAAAGCATCCTTATTTACTGATTATAAACTATCTTAGGGGTTAAATCAATGGTGATGTTGTTAAACCATAGCTCATGGAGACTTTGCCCACTTACTGCTTAAAGGCAATTCATACACTAGTAGTCTACTGGCAAAATCTTTACCAATTAATTAAGAATGTACTCGTTGATCCCAAGGGTCACCTGCCGGTCCAACTAAGCTCGCAATCAAAAATCAAAGATAGGTCATTATTTGTGATCATATTGGTCTAGATGTATAAATTACTATATGGAGAGCCATCTTGGCATCTATATTACTTGGTCCGTATAACTATATCCAGTTGAATGATATGTCGCATACAAAATCACGTAAACAAGTATATATCTGAAAACATAAACAAAGAAACCAATGATTAAAATTAAGCAATCGTTATAAACACAACCATTCATTCAAATCTTCATAATAATGAGCTATATACCTAAGGTATTAGCCTTCAAAAATCATATCAAATACAAGAGTTAATAATTTAGCCAAGGTAAACTAATCGAGTTAACGAATGATACAAAAAACTAAACGATTACAAGAGTCTAGGAGATTACAAGGTGTTTCCTATGGAATTAGTTACTATGCTCGCCTTTTTCTGCTCTTCTTCTCTTCTGAAATCGACATTTATGGGTTAAAGGTATCGAAATCATGATTAGACACTAAAAACCTATTTTTAGGTTTTCTATTTATAAGGTCTGAAATTTGGTCGATACGGCATATTGACTGAAATGTTGTAACACTTGTTTTAATGCACGTTAGTTTTCTCTATATTGACACTTTGTGTTATGACGATCAATCCTCCATCACGCCTCATGTTTCCGCCGTAGTCGGGATGTGACAGATTGGTATTCAGAGCCAAGGTTATAGAGAATTAGGTGGTTTGGCCTAGACTATAACCTAGGAACCTTCATACAGTTGCAATGATAGGCATTTAAGAGTGCGGGTGTTCCACTTTTACTTGCTTTTTTCTTCCGTAACTATATTACCTATCAATATTATCTATCTATACTACTATTTTAACTACTATCTTATATTTATCATCTTAAATACCTATCTCATATTACTATCTATATTACATATCTTATATTGCCTATCTTGTATTATCTATCTTATATCGCCTATTGTACATCATCTATTTTATATTTAACTACCTTATATTATCTATCTTATATCGTTTATTATATATATTGTCTATCGTCTATCGAACTAGGTGAGTCACTTACTCAGTTGCGTAAGCAAGATACTGAGTACAACTCAGAAAGGACGCATCTACAAATACGGTGGCCAACATAATTATGAGTGCGTCATAACCCATATGGAATTGGCTATCCTATTCACTCAAATTGATATTGACACCTTAGGATCATGTATATGCGTACTATAGTACATTAGGACCGTCTATATGCCAAATCTCCCTCCTATCTAACGTTACCTATATACTCCCTCGCGTAGACAATGCTGCTAAGGATGATGACATGAAGTGCAGGTCGACAGACTGCTGCACCACGAGGTGGAAGGACGGGTGGACGGACTGGTAGAGGAGGTGGAAGAGCTAGAGAACCAACAGGCAGAGTTGGTGGTCGAACGGGTGATTCAGGTGGTCGAGGAGGTGACCAAGGTATTAAGGAAAATGTAGGTGTTAAGGAAGTCCTTGATTTCTCCACGGTCATCGCTCAGTAATTGTAAGATCTACTTCCTACCATCATTGCTCAAGTGGGTAATCATGCTAGCAACATCCAGGGTGATGTTAGGAGTACTAACGTGAGCAATAGTCAAAATGGTTGTTCGTACAAGGAGTTTATGGCGTGTAACCCAAAGGAGTATGATGGGAAGGGTGGTGCGATAGTCTACACTTGCTGGATTGAGAAAATGGAATCAGTACAGGACATGAATGGGTATGGAGCTAACCAGAAGGTCAAGTACATTGCCGATTCATTTATCGGTAAGGCACTGACATGGTGGAATACCCAGGTCCAGACTAGAGGTCCGGAAGCCGCAGTTGGCATGACTTGGGAGGAGTTTAAGGATTTGATGAAAAAGGAGTTTTGTCCAAACAATGAGTTGCAAAAGCTGGAATTTAAGTTTTGGTGTCATGCGATGGTCGAAGCTGGCCATGCGGCATACACTGATCATTTTCATGATCTTGCTAGGTTAGTCCCTAAGTTGGTTACCCCTGAGAATAAAAGGATTGAGAGGTACATCTATGGCCTTGCTCCACAAATCCGTGCGATGGTGGCAGCAACGGAGCCGCCAATAATTCAGAGTGTTATGTTAAAAGCTGGAATGCTAACCGATGAGGCAATTAGGAATGGATTGTTGAAGAAGAATACTAAGAAGAGAGGTACTAGTAGGGAATTGAGTAGGAATGAAAATGTTAGGGATGACAACAAGAGATCTAGGACTGGTAGGGCATTTGCCACAATCACTAACCATGTTAGGAAGGAGTACACGGGTATAACACCTAAGTGTACAAACTATATCTTTCACCATAGCCCCAAGATTCCTTGGCGTAAGTGTACGAATTGCAATCGTTTAGGGCACTTTGCTAGGGATTGTAGGGCGGGGCATAGGATGGTTACACCTATGATTCCTTGGTATTGATCACTACAAGGTGGCATGCCCTAGGTTAAACCGAGTACCAAGACCAGGAGGAAACCGTCAAAACTAACCTATGGCTATTGAGGGAGGTCAAGGTCGTGGAAACAATGGAAATCAGGCACGTGGAGAAGCATTCATGATGGGAACAAAGGAAGCTCGCCAGGACCCGAACATTATGACGAGTTCATTCACTCTAAACAACCATTATGCTACAACACTATTCGATTCTGGTGCTGACTATAGCTTTGCTTCCACTACTTTCATACCTCTGTTAGACATAGAGCCTAGCGACCTAGGTTTTAGCTATGAGATTGAAATAGCCAGCGAGCAGCTAATAGAAATCAATAAGGTTATACGCGATTTTAAACTAGAGATAGAAGGTCATACATTTGACATCGACTTAATCCTTGGAGAAATGTCGGTCGTAAAGTCTCCCTATCGTTTGGCGCCCTCTAAAGTGGAGGAGTTGTCAAGTTAACTCAGAGAACTCCAGGACAAGTGTTTCATTCGACCAAGTTCATTGCCATGGGGAGCACGATATTATTCGTCAAGAAGAAGGACAGTTCATTTAGGATGTGTATAGACTATAGAGACTTGAATAAGCTGACCATCAAGAACCGTTATCCCCTCCCTAGGATAGATGGCATGTTTGATCAGTTACAAGGATCACGCTATTTCTCTAAGATATACCTTCAATCCAGATACCATCAGCTGAGAGTTCACAAGGATGAAATTACAAAGACTACATTTAGAACTCGATATGGACATTTTGAGTTCATAGTAACGCCCTTTGGTTTGACAAATGCACCAGTGGTATTCATGGACTTTATGAACCGAGTGTGTATACCCTACCTAGACAAGTTTGTGATAGTGTTCATAGATGACATATTGATCTACTCAAGGACAAAGGAAGAACATGAGACATATCTAGGGTTAATCCTAGAACTGCTCAAAAGGGAGAAACTATACGCCAATCTCTAAGTGTGAATTCTGGTTGCAAGAGGTACAGTTCCTTAGGCATGTGATTAACGGTGATGGTATACATGTAGACCCCAGTAAGATTAAAACTATTAATAATTAGGAAGCCCTTAGAACCTCATTCGAAGTTCGTTCGTTCTTAGGATTAGCAGGATATTCCCATCGATTCATTGAGAATTTCTCCAAGATCACTAAACCACTTACCATCTTGACTCCGAAGAATAGGACCTATGTCTAGGGTGAGGAACAGGAAGAAGCATTTCAGATCTTGAAGGATACGTTATGTAATGCGTCTGTTCTAGCTCTCCCCGATGGACAGAAAGACTTCGTAGTATACTACGATGTGTTAGGTCTAGGACTAGGTTGTGTACTTATGCAGAGGGGTAGAGTGATCGTATATACCTCTAGATAATTAAAGATACATGAGAAGAATTACACTACCCATGATTTAGAGTTGGGTACAGTTGTATTTTCCCTTAAGATATGGAGGCATTACTTGACCGGGACAAAGAGCGTCATTTACACCGACCATAAGAGCCTTCAACATATCTTTCATTAGAAGGAATTGAATATGCGTCAACGTCATTAGATAGAGATATTCAATGACTATGACTGCGAGATTTGCTATCATCCAGGTAAGGCAAATGTAGTAGCAGATGCACTAAGTAGAAAGGAGAGGATTAAGCCTAAGAGAGTTTGAGCAGTGAACATAACCATTTATTCGAGTATCAAGGATAGGATACTAATGGCTTAGAATGAAGCATCTGAGGTTGTCGATGCACCAATAGAATGCTGCGAGGGCTAGACAAACAGATGGAACGTAGAAGTGATGGAGCATGGTACTATCTAGATAGAATGACAGGTGGTGTGAGAACCTTGATAATGGACGAAGCCCATAAGTCGAAGTATTCAATTCACCCAGGATATGATAAGATGTACTAAGAGCTTAGGGATAGGTACTGGTGGCCGGGAATGAAGAAAGATATAGCCTTATACGTTAGTAAGTGTTTGACTTGTTTAAAGATTAAAGCTGAACATTAGAGGCCATCCGACTTACTGTAGAAACTTGAGATTCCTGAGTGGAAGTGGTAGAGAATAGCCATGGATTTTGTCATGAAATTACCAAGGACCAGTAGTGGGCATGATGCAATCTGGGTCATCGTTGACCAATTGACTAAGTCAGCTCATTTTCTACCTATGCGTGAAGACTATAAGATGGATAGGCTAGCTAGACTCAACCTCAGTGAAATCATAGCAAGGCATGGTGTGATAATCTCGATCATATCTGATTGTGATAGTCGCTTTACATCAAGGTTTTGGTAGTCAACGCATGAGGCATTAGGAACTAGGTTAGACATGAGTACGACTTACCATCCACATGCCGATGGTCAAAGCGAGCATACAATCCAAACCTTGGAAGACATGCTTAGAGCGTGCGTCATGGACTTCAGGAGAAGTTGGGATATTCATCTTCCATTGGTTGAGTTTTCCTACAATAACAGTAACCATTCTAGTATTAGTTGTGCACCATTTAAAGCACTTTATGGGAGAAAGTGCCGTTCACCAATCCTATGGGCAGAAGTTAAAGAAGGATAATTGATAAGGCCTGAGATAGTGCAAGAGACCACTGAAAAGATCTCACAGATCAAGAATAGGCTTAAGGCAACACGTGATCGTCAGAAAAGATATGCAGATAAGAGAAGGAAACCCTTAGAATTCTGTGTAGGTGACCATGTTCTACTCAAAGTGTCGCCTTAGAAAGGTGTGGTACGCTTTGGGAAGAAAGGAAAGTTAGCACCTAGGTTTGTTGAACCATTTAAGATCACTGAGAGGATCAGTCCCTAGCCTATAGACTAAGATTACCTCAGGAGCTAAACGATGTTCATGACACATTTCACGTGTCGAACCTTAAAAAATGTTTGGCCGACCAAACCCCTACATGTGCCTTTAGAGGAAATCCAAGGTTGATGCTAAGTTGAACTTTATGGAAGAGCCAGTGGAAATCTTAGAACGGGAGTTCAAGAAACTCAAGCGGAGTAGGATTTCTATCGTTAAGGTTCGATGGAATTCGAAACAGGTCCAAAATTACTTGAGACGTGAGATCAGATGGAAACACAATACCCACAACTCTTAAGAGTTTAGTGATAGTTAAATTTGGACGAAATTTCTTTTAAGGTGGTAAGAATGTACCCTTGCGATTTCCTAATTTCTCCACTCTATCTCTCACTATATTTTAGTCCTGCGACTTATTGATTATTTTTATTCCGGTCAGGCGCGCGCGAGAGATTCAGATTTATCAGTATCTTATTATCTTTAAATCATTAGTACTATATTCTCTTTAAATTAATCTCATTAATAGATTGATTTTATTCATAATTATCAATCTCCGGGATTTTCCTGCAAACGGCTTAAAATCTCAAACAACGCGGTCCCGACACTCCATTAATGTCCAGTCCAAACTAAGAAATATTAACCCTAAAACTATATTGTAAATATCCAAAACTTTACGTTACGTATTACAAGTCACATGTTTGTCATCACTAAAACATAAAGAGATCGTATAGATTAAATATCGTAATATTTGCAGTAACAAAGAGGTCTGTTTTTCTGCAAGGAATAGTGCAGTATTTATAGCCAAGAAAACCCAACTTCTAATTTGGGCGGTCCTGGCGGTCTCGGCGGTCCCTGATATATCTGGGAGTCGTCTTGCCTATCAGGGGGCCGCCTCTAGGTAGACGCTCTCATTTTTGTCTTTTTGTGGAAAGGTTTAAACTGGTGTGGAATCTTCTATTTTAGAGGAAAAATCAGATTCAAATTTTTATAAATAAATAAAAAGTTTCTTTTATAAATGAAAATGTTTTGCATATTTTTATTTTTGTAAAAATGTAATGGTTAAGAAAAAATATTTTCTTGATCACTAATCATGTTTAATGATTTGTTTATTCATACCTTAAATGATTTACGTCGAAATGAAAATTTATGATTAATAACACGTAAACGTTTATTTTTATCGTAGACGTTTTTACATTTTGTCATCTTCAAAACGTAGAGGAGTCGAAAAATATAAATAACGTTTTTAGGCATTATTTGTATTAACAATCTCTCTCTTTTTGATGATGACAAAATATAAACTCATTTTAGATAAAAATAAAATTTTGCAAGTTATTAATGAGTTATGATCCATTTCTCCTCCTTTTTGTCGAATCCAAAAAGGTTGACCTTCGAGTAGAAAAGGAAAGAAATCAACGATGCCAAGACTCCCCCTTGATGTATACTCCCCCTCGTTTGAGGCACCAAGGGATCGAGCTTATAGGATTTTGCTACAAAATCGAGTTAGAAATACAAGTGCAAGAAACATTTCTAACGAGTAGCAATAATTACGAAAAATATATATATGGCTATATAAAAAAATGCATGCATGTCACCCTTGATAATAAAAGTTCATTCATTAATAAAGCAAATTCATACATAAGAGTATGAATATTACAAGACTTGATTAAAATAAGGAAGACATAAACATAATAGCATATCATAAAGAAACATCCTAAACTAGAGCTAGACTAGTTGATTCTTGATGTCTAGGAGATGCCGCAATCAAAAGATGGGTTGTCATTTGTTTAGATAAATTAAACATATGAGAATGTTTATTTTTGATGAGATGAAAGTAGAGAGGTTGGAGAAGGGTTGTTAGGCAAAACATGAATTTGAGCATAAGGCGAGTGAGAAGAAATTGGATGTTATTGAGTTCCTCTCGTAGAGGGTGAAATTGGTCTCGGGCGAACATGCAACAAAACCAGAGTGAAAGTTTGTAACACCCACAAATCTGGGTAGCAGCGGAATGTTGAATATCCGAGGGCGTTACTTCATAGATCAATAGCACAAGATATGAGAACGACCACTAAACGTGTCGTTTAAAAAGATACATTGGATTTAACAAAATACTTGTTCATTACATAAGCTCATGGCTTCAAATTGTTCGACAATATAAGTAAAGATTTCAGTTTATAACAAATGTTCCCAAAATGTAATACGCCCAAATCTTTAGTACTGACTCTTTCCAAAGAGTGACCCCCAATGTATCTGAGCACCCCGTGCCTTATTGACCTGAGAAAAACATGCTTAAAATATCAACATAAAGTTGGTGAATTCATAGGTTTATGTAAATCAATAGTAGGACCGCAAGATTTCCAAGTGTATGATTAAGCAACAAATGCAAACATCATAAAAAGTAATTACGTTTTCCTAAGCTCATGACACTGAAGCTCGACATGTATGAATGCAATAAATTGCCAATAATGCCCATGAATGATGTTCTAACCCGAAACATCCCAAATCCGACATGTTATAACGTTCGTTCCCGGTGATAGCTAGTCACCCGAACGGGGATGTCAATCCCAAATAGATCTACTCATAACATTCGCGCTTACAATCCAGTAATTGACAGTTCATGATAAAGGGCTCAGTGGGTTATCGCTACTTAGGCAAACACGTAATCATTGTATAAAATGTACACTTGCGTCCAATTTGTAAAACAAGCATGTTCTCACCCCAAAGATGTAAATCATTTAAGAAATTGTAAAAACATGGGGCTATGAACTCACCTTAGTAAGTAGTCCTCTGTGAATGATAATATATATCCAAGTACGAATCACACCGTCAAATACCTAAGTAAATACGGCCAGTCTTAGTCTACAAATTTAGGCTAAAGACTCAATGTATAAACTACAATAAATAGCTAGTTTATATATATACTGTTATCACTTGTGTGGTGGTGCACATGGTTAATGTAGTTATATCCGTCTGATGGCTCTTGGAAAAGTATATGATTTCACACGTTCTAGTATACGTATAAACGTTTATTAATAAATATCCATATTTATTAAGTCGTGGTTTAACTTGTTATAATATATGATAAATATATAACTCGTCCGATTCGTTAAGTGTTTACAAAAATCACTTTCGTTTACAAAATACCCTTAAGTTTCTTGTAATTATAAAACAGTCCCTAGGTTTATGAAATATATATTATTTTCATTTCAAACCCTTAAGTTTCCATAATTACACTTTTAGTCCTCTAACTTTACACAATTTACACTTTAGGTCCTTACATGTTTTAAACAACCCCTAGCATTTCAAATGTTACAAAAACAGTCCCTAATTATAAGGAATCCAGTTTTAACAGTTTTAGCCCCTCTAGTTGTAATTTACACTTTTAGTCCCTTAACTTTACAAAAATCGCATTTTAAGTCCAATTAAGTTTTAACAAGTGACATTAGATTTCATTAAGCTCCAATAAGCCATATAAGCTGTCCCAACTTATAAATAAGCTCGGGGGAGCTTATTTTGGCTTAATGGACCTGATTGGGCCCGTTAAGGTCCAATAAGTGTTTTAAAGGTCCGATTAAGTTTTAAAAAGCACACAAGCACTTGTTAAGCTTATTTAAACTACACAGATCAGATTGGCTTATTAATAAGCTCGAATGAGCTTATTAGGCTCGTTGGCCTAACAACTTTTACCAAAAGTTTGCACAAAGGTCCATTAGGGTTTCCTATTGATTTCAACTTATTTTCCATATTCAATAAGCTCAGTTGAGTCTGTTTGGCTAAAAAATAAGCTCGGGTGAGCTTATTCGAGCTCATTGGGCTCGTTAGCCCAACAGTTCTTGGCCCATTTGTTTACAAAAGGGTTTATACATAATACCACTTATTTTCTAGTTTCATTAGGCATTCGGGATTATGGTTCAACAGTTTTCATTCTATGGCTTATTAAATAAGCACTTAAGCTTCGGTAATGGGCTTTCAAGCCCATTACGAGTTCGATATGTGTTGTGCGTGTTTGGGCTTAGTTCGTTTGGGTCCATTAACCTTCCTAGGCTTATAATAAGCCTTATAAGTTACTTAAGCTCACAAATAAGCTGTCTAAGCTTATTTGTGGCTTATAGGCCTCGTTTAGTTACGGAAACGAGCTAACAAGCCCGTTAAGGGTCCGTTTGGTTTTTAAACACTCGCTATGGTACCTTGGGGTTTAAATGAGTTTAATAAGCCATTATCTAGTAATAAGCTTGAATGAGCTTAAAAATAAGCTTTGTCTCCCACTGTAGGGCTGGTTAGGTCCCAAACGTGAGCATGCTTGGATTATTCAAGGCCCATTGTGGCCTGTTGGTTCTCTTAGCGATATATATGGTTCGAATATAGCCCTAGCGACTATGTTTCGTCTGTTAGCTTACATATGTTGTTCGTATCCCACATGCAAATATTTACTAATGTCGCATATATGTTCCCAAGCCCTAGTATTGCGTTTACAATAAGTGTTTACGTGTAGTTTCGTTTGTTTCGAGTGTAAGGGTTTGTATACACTTGGTTTCCTTACTTGAAGTTAAATTAACATGTCTAGTCACATTTGATCTTTTGTACACATTTTTATTACGTCCTAGCACCACACAAGTATTATAGGAGTACGTATAGGTGCGTTGTCATGTATGGGTTCACGTTAGTGAGTTTATTTACACATGAATGTGACACACGACTAGTAAACAAGGAATGAATTATAATTTGAAAGAGTTTAAGCTTGTATGCGACTTACAAAAGGTCCTAGAGCCTTGAAGACGTATCATGTAGTTAACCCAAGTCGTATAACCCAATCTTAAGATCTAAACTTATTAAATAACCCAATCTTGGCTCGTGTACTCCCTCTTACGTCCTTGTTATGAATACATTTGTGTTGTTTGCGTGATTAAGGGAGAGTATAAGGGTGTTTGCTCGCGATTTGTGACTCGAATAAGAGAGGAGAAGTATGTTTTTGTTGTTTGAGTGCTTTGTGAGTTTTAAGAGTGCTAAATGTCAAGAGTAAGTGTGTATTTATAGGTAAGATAGCTAGTTACATTCTCCTAGTCCCAAATAAACCAAATTCGTGCCCTAGGAGGTGGTTTTTGTGGGTTCTAGCTAACTACACATGGTTTTCTTGCTAAACCACTTAGTACAATTCTTAATTGCACAATATTTGTACAAGATTTATCAAGATCATGAAAATCTTATGGATTTGTGTGTTGGTTGATTATTGCCGCGGCATAAGAGAGGAAAAGAAAGACAAATGGTTATTAACCATTGTGTAAGGAGATAACTTAGGAACATTAAGTACCTACATTAATTAAAGGAAAGTTGTACAAGTACTTAGGGATTTATAAGAAGATTTTCTAGTGTGTTTGTGTGTATATCCGGCCATATGGCTTGTTAACACAAGAAATTGATAGTTTTTGTGTTTAAGGATTAAAAGTGGGTATTGGTTTGAGTCTAGGTAAGTCTAGGTATTTCTGGGGTGTGTCCGAATGTATTTTATTGTGAAACGTAACCCTTTTACGTGACCAATAAAAATAAACTACGCAAAGTTAATAATTATCGTCTTAATAATTATATATTACTTGATGGATGTAAACCTTAATTTATTTGATGACTGTTTACATTAAATGATTATTTCTAGTCTACGCGATTTATCTTAAAAGTTAATTTAAAAGTAAACGCGTATCGGACCAAAATAAATAGTGACAAATACTAGGAGTCGTAAAATGACCTGAATTTGAGAAATGTTACAGAAATAAAAAATTATCTAAACTGCCAGGTTTTAGCTCCATGTGAAGTAGTGCAGCGTCTCTTTTCGTTTGACATCCACTATTCCTACCCAATAGGCATGCAACTCAATTTCCACTTGCCAAATCAAAACGCAATAACCTTGCGTGATTATGAAAGTTTACCTACTTTGCTTGAAAGAGAGGGTATCAATATCACGATGTTCACTAATTGGTTTGAATTGAACAAACGCGACCCAGCAACAAGAACACTTACTTATGCTGACATTCCCAAACACTATATCTGGCATGACCAACAAAAGCTTTGGAAACCTAGGAAACAAAGAAAATGCATAGGCATAATTGTTTATTCAAGCCTTGCTTTCGAGGAACGCTACTATCTTAGAATGCTACTGAATGTTGTTAGGGGAGTTGAGGGTTTCCCAGAACTCATGACAGTTAGCAACGGGCTATGTGCAACATTCAAAGAAACATGCTTTGCATATGGACTACTCAATGACGACAAGGAATGGTCACTTGCTATTTCCGAAGCAAGGCAATGGGCATTAGCGTCGCAACTGAGAGACACATTTTTTACTATGTTGTTGTTCTGTGATGTAAGCAGACCACATGGACTATGGGAAGATAACTGGAAAGCTTTGTCCAAGGATGTCGTACATAAAAAGCAGAAACTTTTTGTAACACCCCCAAAATCACAACAATGTAGCGGAATACCACTTGGGGTGCTACTTCATAGTTCTTACACACAGGTTACAGAAAACGACCTCAAAAGAGACGTTTAATAAAATGTCACATTCGATTTAATAAAATATCAGGGTTACACAGGTCCCAATAATTTCCTTTTAACAAAAGTTATGAGCGTTCAAACATAACTCAATTGTATATTTAAAGATAAATGGTTATCGAATGTGAAGAAAATTGGGTCTTTAAGGTTTTGATATCCGCGCATCCAAATGCTCCCAATGTTCAGCTAGCAATATAATAACCTGAGAAAATACATGCAAAACGTCAACAATAATGTTGGTGAATTCATAGGTTTAAGTAAAATCATTATCGAAATAATTTAAGTAATATTTCAGTAAGAAAAGTAGCGTTACAACATTTCAAAGTATTATTTTTGAAATCCAAGTGGTAATTCAATAATTCAGGTAATATTCAGTGAATCCATAGAGTTTATAATAAAGAGTAAAAGCAATTTAGAACACAAGTATAGTTCAATAGGGGACATTGCAACGAATACAATGTATCAATTCATCTTTATCGCATTGAGCTCATGACACCGAACATTAACACTACATATTTATATATGTCTAAATTTGCCCCTGATACTAGGTATTATTGCCTCATACCTAAACTGTCTCAATACAAAACGTCCGTTTGACATGGGTGTTCTCAATATGGATTCAGACCCCGGACGGGGTTGTCAAGCCCAATAGATCTATATATTTGTACTAGCGTTTACCCTGAAAGGTAATTAACGGTTCATGAAATTAGGGACTTTGGCAATAGCTACTCATGCGGATAATCTCATAATCGGGTCCAACATACCATAAAATCACTTGTGTTCAATTTTAAACGAAGTAAGATATTCAAAACTTATAGTTTCATAAATCGGTATTCAACGATTTCAAATCGTATAGTAGCAAATCAAGCTTTCGTAAGTTCATGAGTAAACAACCATGTATCGCACATGTTTTAGAAGTCATATAGTAAGTAAGTAAAAGCTTTTAGTACAAACAATCATGTAACGCTTATGTAGTAGAAATCAATAAGTTTACTTAGTAAAACGAGCATGTATTCTCACCCCGAAATAGTTTATGAAACCATTAAAAGAGAAAAGGTGGGGCTATGAACTCACCTTAGGTAGAAGTATCGGATAAGAGAATCAACAACGAACGAACAATGACGACAACGTCTCAACCACGACCTATAATATAGTGGTCCGTGATTAGAAGAAATAAAGACCGAGAGGAAAAATGCATAAATTGCATAAGTAAATATATTTACTACACATATATATAATTACATACTATGGAATTCACATGTGCGCCCTAAGTTTTATTTATTAAGACGCTCTCATTAACAATATTACGCTCGACATTAAGTTTTACTAGGCATCTCGTATACTTATAGAGTTTCTAAACGGTCAATTAGACGCTCTCCTTTTTATAGTAACTCACCTAAATATTATAGTTTAACTACTGTAGCTCACCCATAAACTATATCCACTTCCAACTAATTTTTAAATACACACCAATGCAACTTGTTTTAAAACAGTGTCTGTTTGTGACTTAATCAAACGATATGGCAACAGACAACAGCAGACCCCCTTAAACACCTTAGAAAAATCTAAAAAAAATCAGCAGGTCACACACATCATGAACATGTTTCAGTTTAAATTTCAACAAAATATATTAAGTTTTGACCCGTCTGCTTACTGCATCTTTGCAATCGAAATTCGAACTCATAAAACCCAGTTTTGACAACCAATTTCGTAAACATGTTTTGACCCACTTTCAGGTACTGAAAATCGTTGAGGCCTAACTCGTTGGAAATTAGACTCGAAGTACTTAGTCGTAGGGTCCTGCAAACCTAGAAAACCTATTGGCATGACCAAGTTACACTACACGCAAGATGGACTAAAATTCTACACAAAAACAATGTGTGCAGAATTTTGCCGCTTTAGTTTTCAAACTTCAAAATGCTATATCTTTTTTGTTTTTAGAGTTAGACGCTCTACCTTATATCGAAACAATCCTTAGGGCGAACACTATCATTCTAAAAATTAAAATATCAGTTTGCACAACACTCATCTCGCCAATTCAAGCCTAAACTTTCTGGTCTAATTGAGGGTTATAAAACCTATCAAATCTCCAAATTTTTTGCATCAAACACGCTTCCAATAATTTCAAACTAACCTAATACATCTATTAAGTCACTAATCTCGCCAACAACATAAGAATCATAACTTCTAATTTATTTCATGGATTCTCAAACATAGTCAATGTACATGCATGCATATATATAAGCAAGATCAAATCAAGAGAATGAACAATAGACTTACAACACAAAATCAATCAAAGAAAATCAACCACGCCAAACCCCTTGGGGTTTCTAATTCTGTCGACCACAAGGAGGAACCAAGGAGAACTCAAAAACTTTTTTCCCAACCGAATCGTGCATACACCCTTGTTATTTATCCCTTGTTAACCCAATATCCTTTAATTTGATTAAAACCCTAAAATCAAGAATCTTCATAAATCAAAGACGTCATAAAACACATGCTTGGTGATTTTCTAATGATGGAGAATGACTAGGGTTTAATGTAGGATTGATTTGAAGTAGAATGGAGATGTTTTGATAGAGTTTAGAAAATGGCGGTGAGTGTTCTTGGTGTCTGGGCGTCGAACAGGAGATGAAGGAGAAGAATCAGGCGTGGTTTATCTTTTTGACTGTTATGATCATGCGTGGGTTTTTATAAGGGAATGAATATCTTATAATATATATATCTAATAACATTCCTAGTTTATATCGAGTATAAAAACAGAGTCATTGTTTTGGATGGGATATAACCGGCCCCCTTATTGGGGTGGGCTTGGTTGGGCATTTTGTAGTGTTAAAATTTTATTACATGTTTTCTCGGCCCAATTGATTAATTAACTCGTTATTAGTTATAAAAACAAGGTTTTGACGTGGTTTCGGCCAAACACGATTAACAGTCGAAAAGTATTAAAATGGAAAATAAATAAGCTCTCGAAGCTAAAATATGGAATTATTGATTTTTCAAACGTTAAAATGGATAAATATTCAAACAAAAATAATAAATTCCATAAAAATTAGAAATAGGATTAAGGCTCGATTAAAATATTGATCTTAAATTCAGAAATGTTACATTATCCACCCCTTAAGGGAGCGCCGTCCCGGTGCTCAATTCGCCTTAATCGTCTACGGTTTACTTATGAAGAGATGAGGAAATACTCAGGTCCTCGTTGAGGTTTCCAATGAATATTGAATGAACAAAAGTCAAAGCATCAAATATATGCAATGAGCATGAGCGAACGGATTGAATGTCGTGAGAATTCTTTAAAAGGGAGGATAAAATATATGGCTCGAAGAAAAAGCCATTGGAACGAAGAATTTAACAAGTCGTCAATGCTTGGAAGCGGTATATGATTCATTACTATTAGCTTATCAAGTTCGCGACGGGAGATACACATTCGGAAAAATCCATATAACAAATTACGAGTCGAAAGGAGTTCATAGCCCAAAGAATGATTCGTACAGACGAACGCACGCCATGTCGGATACACATAAGCCCACTCATTCACAATTCGTCACTTACGTAAAGAGGCGTCCCAATCCATGTGAGTGAAGAATTATGAACTTATGGTTCGGCGGTTTATAATTTCCTTATTCAAATGAAGAAGCGTCCTAATTCATTTTAATAAGACTAAAAAACTAGAGATGTAAGTATGATGCGATAACCTACAACACAATTTAGATATAAATAGGAAAACTTAAGGGCCTTTACTCTTCCAAACGGAAACTCAAAAGGCATTACTGCAAAAGGAGCCGATGAGCCTCAACATTAAAAATACCTCAAAAACCGTTAACACATACCTATCAATGACATTAAAATAAAACTCAAAACATTTTGTAACTCCTTTCGCTTTTAGTTAGTCAATTAATGGACAATGAACCAAAAATTAAATATCATGGCAAAGCCTATTGCAGTCTCTTATACTCTGTCTTTATGGCCTACCCTAAATCGTACAAAGCCTATTGCACAGCAACTATGAATCATATGTAGTGTTCATATCCCCTTCACAGACTACTTTACCATTTTCTACACAACAAAAATTAAAAAAAACAATAACAACACCTAACCAAATTAGAGATAAGCATAATGAGAAACAGTTTTAAAAAATACACACATTAATTTTCAACAAAAACTTATAACCCAGGATGCACTCACCTCCAGCAAAAGCATATCTCTGACATACACAAAAAAATCAACAAAATGCTCAAAAGAGGTACCATACACTGCTACAAGACTTCTAAATCAACCTGTACATGTAAAAACACCCATGTTACTTAGCTATGCAACCTGCAATTTCCTAAACGGGAAACCATAAACAAATAAAACCTATACCTCGAAAACTTATTTACCGTCAATAACATTAAAATGGAACTACAACCATACTCTTTATACATACATCAAACAACATAGTTTTCGATACCATAAAGAACACACCTAAACACTTCTACGCTTCTTAAGCATGGCTCAAACTTGAAAACAACTTAAACTTGGTAACTTAAAAACATAAGTAGATGCCAAAGGAACGAAGTACATAGTTTATCTGTAAATGAAGTTAAACAACCACCACGTCTCTCCTAAACAAGAATATCACTGTCAACTATCTTTCAAATAAATGAAGATGGCAATCTGAATCATTTGCGCCAAAATACATAATCCACAAACAATTATAGGGTGTTTCACATTTTCTTTTGATATGCTTTTACAACAAATAAATAACAACAATATTCCACACAAACCCTGGCTTATTGACTTTCTCACATCTAAACCTTACAACAACTAATCCTTGAGGAACAATCAAACCAGTAAATCCCAAATTCAGATAACAAACATTCAACTCAGAAAACAAAACCAAAACATTGATAGCACATCATAACAGATTAAAAAAAAACCATAAAACACAGCTTAATATAGATTAACACTTAACATTAATATTTATTGATAAAACATAACATCCATAGTTGCCAGAGTTCATACAAGCTTCACACAAAACATAGAAACTGAAAAACATTATCACCAGCCAAAAGACACCATGACCTCCTTCCCTAAACCTACTTAATACCAACAGTCCCTAATCACCCTTGATAGCCGCCTCCATAATCTCCAAGTGGGATTCATTGGTGAAAATGTCCTCCTCAGCCTGAGCAATTAACTCATTCAACCCCATAAGCTTATCATTCCCAATCCTCCTGCTATCCCTCAAAGACCTCAAATTGTCATAATACTCTTCCTGATCATTCGTAGCTTCCATTTCAGCAATCATTGCATTGACTTGGGCTAAACAACTCCTTGCAATCTCGGCTTCATCACGGAGCACCCTAACAAAACGCATGGATTCAGCTATTTGTTGCAAGATAAATACTTTCATGTATTTCGGGGTCTTAGTTTCACTAGTGAATTCAACAATCTCATCCATTGCACGCCTTGCAACAATATTCAAAGGTCCATGAGCTGCCATTGATGGAAATTATTCTAATTATGTGGGAGAGTAGACGGGGTTGATAAATTGGGGGTGAATGATGAGGGGAGATGGAAATGGTGGTATATATAGAGGTATTATGTGGTGGATAATAGGCAGTCGAACCATCATGAGGATGGAAATTCAGGCGGCGAATCTGAACAACCATTAACCCCCAGTCAAATCATATATAAGGGGCAACTAAAATTATCTAAACTAAATACAAACCTTTCTACAAACCACAAACTAAACCCTCCAACTTTCTTCAAGACACAAACTAAACCCAAGGGAATTACATTTTAACCATAGAACAACCTTCAACTCAACAATCCCTTTCATTAACAAACTAGAGACACAACGACCGACTTTGCGACACAACTCGTTTAATTGAATAGTACACACCCACGTTTAAACCTCCTGTAATCCTAAAACGTTGCTCTTGCTTATAAAAGGTTAACCTTAAAACTCAAATGATAAACCAATGCCGTTTAGACTAAAAAGTTAACTTATATCTCAAATAATTTTATAAATATGTAGCTAAACATTATGCGGTCCTTTACAAAAACATGCACCATCAAACTTAAACATAAGCATTTCACATAACCATTACGCAAACAACAATTAGACACAACCCGTGTGCAACACGTTAGATCCAACCCGTGTGCATCACACAGGTCTGAATGCCTCGTCAAAATAAAACTACACTAATAATTGATGGAGCTTTAAATGGATTAATGAAGATCAAACACAAGCACAATGCAAGAAGGGATAAGTTATTACTCCCTTCTCAAAATAAGTGTTCAGTTTGATTTTTCAAAGTCAAACTGGTTCAACTTTAACTTTAAATATTCTTTTGTTTGTTATATAATACTTGAGGAAAACTATACCAATGAAAAATACACTTAAAATCAAATCTATTCATATATTTTTCATCAAATATTATATAACACATACAAAAATAATTAAGGTCAAAGTTGAGAGTCAAACTAGACAATTATTTTGAGACGGAGTTAGTAGTACTTTTTCTCAAAAATTCCAATCCCTTATCTTTTTCTGTTTTTTTATTAACAATTTTGTTTATATTATATAAAATTGTGAAACAAAAATGATGAACAAAAAATATAAAGTTTAACAAGTAAAAAATGACAGAAAGTACTGATAAAAAAATTATGTTACACTGTGAAAAGATGGGCAAATGGGGAAGGGGTGGAGTTTTGTGAGTCGGGGGTATTCATAACACAATTCATGTAAGAAATCGAGCTTTAAAATGGAATAATGAAGGTCAAACACGAGCACGATGCAAGAAGACGGAAAATATGAATTTTCTGATCAAGTTTATCATATTATCTTTATTTGAGGTTATTATTATAGATCTTAATAAATTGATTAATTAATTAATTAAGCCTAAAACTATCATTGTACAAAAAGTAAGAAATAGAAAGAAGTAATTATTACACTTTTTTTAAACCGTGTATTTTCATTCGTTAGATGATTATTTTGGAGCGGAAGGAGTATATCGCACAGAAACTCACGAGATGCGCGAAAAATGGATATTTTGGCTTTTAGATTCACAGAGATTTGGCAAACAAAGAGTTTGAAAAAAGAGTTTATTAATTGCGACCGTGCTATGTTAATCTTATACGGATACCGCTTATACTGCTAGTAGTTATTATGAGCTCAATAAAGCTCTTTCAGATACATCCTATATGCGCGTTTGTCGCATACTGTTTAGGAGGGATGAACGGTGAGCTTTGTGATTTTTAATGATCGTATGACATGCATCAAGTAATTTTATCTTTTTTTTTAATGCTTATTTTCCAACGCTTCAAAAAATAACAATTATAAGCGTTGAACATTTATGAGTTGTTTTACACGTTATGATTGGAGAAATTTTATGCAAAAAAAAATAGCCCATAGTTACGGCTACTTTTGCCATAGTGCTTAAAAAAGAATCAAGTTTATCTGTAATTTATTAGAGTGTTAATTCAACCAAAGTTAGAAGATAGCTTGAACTTTGAACAAGTAACATTCAGACTAACTATATCACTCTTAAATTGTAACAAAATATCACATGAACCATGAACAAGAAAGAGGTCGCCTTTCGATAGATAGTATGTCAAACCAAATCATTTTGTGTACCGAAAATATACCGAGTCATACATACATAACAATAACTGAAGAAGATCATATGTTACAATGTAAACTATCTTACAATCATATGACTTGATAATCCAAGTTAGAAATTTATTAGGTCAACATAATAAACGTGAAGGAAACACTCTAATAAGAACAAACATTAATCCTTTTATTCTTTCATCTCGCCGCACCTTTTGGCCCCAGGCAAGCAAATAACGAAGCTTTTTGGCTGTGTCGCCGTTAATTAGCTATGACTATGGTAATGTTAAGATTTTGTGCAGCAAAAAAAATTAGCACATAAATGACGTATGTAGTTATGGAAATAGAAACACTTCAGATGATGCCAAGTACTCGAACATGATAAGGTGGCCCACGACAAAAGATTGGCTCGTCAGGTGAAGCAGCACGTGCACGAGCCCTGAGAATGTCATTAGGATCATCTATTACTGCAGCAGCTAACAACGTGTACTCACCCGGAATTAGGAAATAAAAAGAGAATGAATGTTTGATCTCCTCGAGTGGAGGAATTTCCACATTCACGCCAAGCAAAGTACCTAGCATAAAGAGCGAAACCGAACACATTATGCACTTGGTAAACCACGTATATTTATGAAAATTACAAATATAGCTCTTACCAGCCCATAGCACTGTAGGATTGTTGCCTTCAATACAGTTTTCACCCGCTACATCTCGACATGTAATGCTAAGACACATCATTATCGAATCCTTAGTATTGTTGCGAACTAGAACTTCCATAGGAGTCATGTCATTTGCCCTAACAGAACCTTTCATTGATGCAGAACCATCTTTTGTAATAAGTTTATTTTTTGAATCTTCTTTATCAACTTCTGATGAACGGGTTCTAGCAAGCCTAAAGCTAAATGTCAAAGGATCCGGTAGCAAAACGTCCATCACTGATGTTTGAAGTGCTTCTTGTGTGGCATCCTTAATATACAATTCTCCTGAGCTACTCCGACCCGACTCCCACCTCACCTTAATCTTTGAAATCAGATCCTTAATCGAAGCATTTAGTTCAGATTTGGTATTATTACCTCTATTTGATTGTGCATTGTTAAGTAAGACGGAACCATCAAGAACAGGTAACTTAAAATGTTCCAGTGGTATAAGTACTCTAGAAGCATAATCTCGGTCTATTCTTGTTTTACGGTAAGTAAATTCAGTAGAATCATAAGTCTGGACAGAGACGTTGACCTCAAACACAACATCAGTAGGATTATTTAGCTCGAGTTCTAGAAAACGTAGCCCCCAGCTTCCTCTAAATGGATCGATTTTTAATAATCTATCTGTTTGTTTATCTGAAATGTTTTCAGAAATGTCTCCAACGTGAGCAGGAATTTCCATTGAAAGTAAACGAGCTTTCATGAATGAAAGACCCTGTAAAACACAGATGTTTAAGGGGGTGATAAGGCGGCGACCTGGCGGGACTACACCGCCATCTGCTGGTGGCTCTCCATTGTTTCCCACGGGCCCTGATAGAAAGGTGAAATCAACCACAGCTATTAACACAATGCTCTTGTAAAAAGGGTTAAACGTAGAGGTGGGAATTCTGACTAAATTATTATGAATGGGTCGGTTTAGGTTGTGTTTTTTCTCAAATGGGTTAAAAACATTGCCTTTCTTTAAAATGTGTCAAATTAGTTAAAATGGGTCGAAAGTTGGTCTGATAATGTAATTTTGATGCATACACCCCCCTCACCCCCACACACTCCTTCCTGCTCATTTTGGTCAAAAAGTGTTATGCCTCAAACTAATTGACCCATCGCAAAGTACAGCCGTTTTGACCCGTTACCCAACCTGCTCCCTTTGCAACTTCTAATCAAACATTTAAGAAATTAGAAATAAAAATTACCTGCATAATAAATTAATAACACCGGGCAGCTTCCATCCTTTAGGTGCCTCATTGCACTTAACGATGTGCTCTTACTAGCACTGTCAGGTTCCGACCCAAATTGCCATGCTTTCAAGGTTACTGGAATAATCACTTCGGCACCAGGTTTTAACGGCAGTACTGATTTCAAAGTATCACAGCCAACTGATACAACAGAATCATGATTTTTCCCAGATATCAAAATTTGTGCTTGTTCAACCGCAACTGTACCAGCATTAACCAAACTAATCCAAAGTTGACGAATCTCGCCTTCATATAATATTATAGAATTATCACCACCAACCACGTGTGAGATTAACAATGGAAGTCGAGGTATTACTAAAATGCTAGGAACGGTCATATTTTTCATTTTTCCTGACATTGAGCAACGAAAAGGATCACAGATAACAAGTCCTTGCGCTGCTCCAAGGAGTAAATTATCAACATCTTTAAAAGAATGTTCGGTAAATACACCAAAACAATGAACAATGCATCCAGATATGATAATCGGGCCTTCTTTAGTTGGAACTCCAGATAAACTAATGAGTTTGGAAGAATTTGCTGGAAGTATGACATTAATAGGAAATGCATCAAAATTTCCAGTATGAACTGACAGATATATACTGTTGACTGTTAAGTTAAAGCCACACGGGTTTGCTAATTCCACTATGACTTGGACCGGTTCACCGATTACCCAAATGAGGTCATGTTTAGAGTTGGAGATTGAATCTCGTTTGCTAAATGGTGTGTAAATAAATGGCCCGGATGGAGCTGATCCTGCCCACCAATCTTCTCGTTTTGGATTTCGCTTTATGATATCTGTCTGTGAGGATTGGAGTGGAAATGAATGTAACCTGCAAGAAAGAGTGATATTAGTCATATCACTATAGGTAAATGGTATAAGTATTGATTAAATGCCTAAATGGTAACCAACTTTACTCAGAATTTTATTGTGGGTAATAAAGTGTTTCCGTCGGTCATAAAAAGGTACAAACTCTTAAGCAAATACCATATATGAAAACATCCACCAACCCAAAAAGGAAAAAAAAAAAAACTTTTCGAAAGTTTGTATCTTTTTGAGTGAGTAAATACCGAAACACTATATTACCCAGATTAGACCTTTAAGTAAAGCTTTCATACACATAAACACTTTATAAAATGATGTAACTTACGTACCTAATGAATGGCAAGGCAGGATCAGGGCAATGAGTTCCAGAAGGAAGGCGATCGGCTGAATTGGTAAGGGCACAAGCAAGTCCAGTTTGGCCCGGGGGTGTGATTAAAGGATAATAAGATCTTACTAAACGAGCAGCTGCACTCCATGCAGCAAGAGGATCCCCAGCACGAAGAGCAGATAGAAGTATCTCTTTTAGTACAACCATCTGCAACGTGCTCCACTGGGACTCGAATAGAGATACCACCAATTGCTGATGCATCTTCCCAACATCAGTACTAGTTTCCTTGCATAACACATTAGAAGTTTATGGAAACACATAAACTAATCTCAAGTGCTCTAAAACTGTATAAAAAATCACAAGATAATCGAAACAAGCACTTCAGCAAAATATGTGATTTACAAATATTTTTTTGCACAGAAAATAAGATCTTCTTGCTTGTATATTCAGAACATGTTTTTAGAATCTTATAAGTGTGAAAAAGTACACATTTTTCTAAGGTATGTAGAAGAAAATGTGTAAAGGTTGCGTATTTGTTTTAGTGAACGCTGTGTTATAACTCACATTGGAAACGTCATGTTTGGGAATGGAAGCTCTACTTTGAACACGATAAGCTTTTGTAGTGAGTGCCAATACTTGCAAGGCACTAGAAGCAGCCAAATTGTTTTGTTGTAGCAAATATAACTTAGCCACCTGTCTGGAAAAAAAAGCAGCCTTCCTATGGTAACCAAGAGTTCCATATAGACGAGCTATCTCAACATATAGTATCAGTTTATCATTTGCATCAGCCAAAGATTTTGCTCCATCTGAAGCAGTAGTCAACAGTTCAACAACCTCTTTAACTAGTTCTGGTCTGCGCAACACATGAAAAATGTCATATGGCACTGACCACCAAGAAAGGATGCACATAAGAAACTTAACTCATACACAAACAATTCTCTTATATGATGTACACAGAAAGTATATATCCCATAATTTACACAATATGCTGGTGCCTTGTGGATAATTTCAGGAAAACATGCAATTCACATATAGACTAAAAAAGGGTAAACCGAAAAGACTAACTATTGCAAGTTAAGAAAGTTAGTACAGAAAGAAATGGAGGTTTAAATGTCAAAAATCAAAACAGTATATGCAAAAGTAAGCATAAAAGATATCTATAAGAGCAGAAACAGAGCAAATCTTATAAGAGCAGAAACAGAACAAATCTTTATACTTAAGGCTTACGAGGTTACTAGTGTACCTGCAGAGAAATCTGGCCAACTTTAAAGTAGCTTCAAGTTCAAAGCTGAGAGGTGAAACCCTGAAAAGATGTAAGTATACAAGTATAAACCGTGCAGGGTCAAGTATAAACCATGGTTAAGAAACAAGTAGCATTAAACTTATATTTGATTATTTTTTAATAAAGTATGAAAGACTCATTATTACATTACCAAATAGTATGGTTACCAGTGAGCATTGAGGTACCTCTGAGCATTTTCTTGCATAACTGACTTCCGGTAATGCATGATAACACCATTGTAACGATATTTGACCTCGTCCACTAAAGCCGAATTCTTCTCCCCTGCTTTAGCCATCTTAATGCAAAAGTGTGCATTGAAAAACATATGTCAGTATCTATGATGCGTGACTTATAAATGCATATTTTACAAATATAATGCAATGATGTATAGTCCCTAAGTACTCATATCAGCATAGGGTATAAGAAATACGGTTCGTTATCAATTAAAGATGCAATGTCAGCATAGGGTATAAGAAAGACAGTCCGTTGTCATTGTACATGTAATAACCAGATTTTTTCTTATATAATGCAATGTATAGTCCCTAAGTTTTCAGATCAAAATTCAACAATGTTAGGCTTGAAAATATGAGTAAGCACCCTTTCTCAAGAAAATCGAAAACAATGACATAGTTAAATTCATCTGTGCTACAATAAGTGCATTGACATTATAGACATATAGAGTCCAAATATAACCCAAAATGCAATGGCTTTTGCACCTTTAATTGTTTGATGACCTTACCAGAAAAGCACAGACACCACCTTCTAGTGCCCCAGCGTACCAAAAATAATCCCCCGTCATCCTACAAAGCTCTAAAGCAGTTGTATAATGGCCATTGGCATCAGCAGGTGATCCAGCCAATATACAATAATCACCAATGGCTTTCTGGGCCCGGGCATTTCTCCTTTTTTTACCCTTGATTGCCTGAAAAAATTGCTGATAAAAAAGAAGGTTTAAGTTGCTGTTCTTAACTACATTCACAACTAATAAGACAAAAAGACATATAAATGATCACAATCACTAGGGACACCTAAAACAAAAACCTCCTCTGCGCTGAGACTGGCTTGAGAATCTAAAGGTGTCTTCAGAAGGGTCCCACCCGATTCCGCATCAAGGACCCACTTTTCAAATTCCATCAGAAGTGAAGCAGCAATATCTTGCATCATTTGTTGCAAGTGAACTTCCTGAGTTCGTTGATCAGCGGGAGGAAATAAAACCAATTTATTTCCATTCTTACTTACATCCTCTAGCTACAATAAGATATAAGGGAAACAAGTTAGCCATGTTGTCGGGATCAATCATAAGAGTACAAAACGAATATATATCCTGAATTCGCACTTTGGCAGTATCAATCCATAAAAATTCTCTGTTTCAAACTACAACTCTTGAATACTTAAAACTGTTTCTTATAATTGTTTCTACGGCATTGTCTTTTAGAGCTGGCAACAACCATTTTGTCTTTCAAAATTCACTATTTTTCAGATGATAAAAAGAAAAACCACTGGGGAACCAACAGGACGAAAGTTTCTCTCTTTAAATTAAAATACCCTAAATATCTACCAATTCAAATGCGAAAATTCCACAAAACTCAGACACCAAACAGTGTGTAAACACCAACAAAGAGGACTAAGAAACCTTTCTGTTTTTTTATTAGCAAGTCATAGAGTCTAATTGACGTGCTTATCATATACTATCAAACTATGTATTTCTTATAAGCTAAATAGCTATAGAAGTTTTAGCAAACTTGTTACCAACAAATTTTTATTCGTAGCACTTGTGGCTTGTTTAATCAACTTATTGAAAGCATAAACCGAGTGATATTTTAAAACACTTGAGGAATGTTTAATCATTCAATTAATTCTCGAATGATACAACTTAATGAAGATCAGAAGTAACACATTTGAGGTTCAAATTCAACTTCTAATCATGTTTTACTCGCAAAGTGTAGCTCGTTACTGAACCATTTGTATTGTACCTTTTTTTTATGTGAATGGATGTGGAATACTGTCAT
Organism: Tanacetum coccineum; assembly: GCA_026074375.1. Classification (NCBI taxonomy): domain Eukaryota; kingdom Viridiplantae; phylum Streptophyta; class Magnoliopsida; order Asterales; family Asteraceae; genus Tanacetum; species Tanacetum coccineum. The sequence continues at coordinate 22,332 of BQNB010018732.1, read as the reverse complement.
TGATTTACCTAGAACAATAACTCATCAATACCTCATGTCAAATTCAAATTCCAAGATGGCGTGAATAAAACATATATTGATCGGATGTTGCATTATCATACACCACTCAGCAAGAAGTTCAATATAGTGATACAAAACATTCATTTTGCTCCTATTAGCATCTATGATCCTAGGGTTTCCGATACTAAATATCATAACAATGTTAGCATATACTCATTTTAACATCTTTTATGCTCCATTAAAAAGCAGTTACATGCAGCATATCCAATATTCATGATCATATGCAATAAAAATACTAGATAGTAACAACACATCATGAAAAAAACACAAACCTGAGCATCAGCAGGCGAGAACGCAAAACACCTATTCACAAGAGACGACTCATAACCTTTACACTCATTAACAAACTGAACAACAACACGATCCAAATCAGGAGACGATGGACAATGACATATTCCAAGAACACAATGTATCTTCCTATACGCTTGAAAATCCTCCCATCCACTCGGTTGTGATTCACCAACGACGTATTTAAAACGTAAATAACCCTTGTCCCAAGGCTGTTGTTTAAAGGGTGATTTTTTCTGTCTTGTGTAAAATGAAGTGATGGATGATAATTCTATTTTTTGGTGATGGTTAAGCATTGCTACGTAGTTGCGAAAATGGTCGGGGTGGATTGCTCCGACCGGGATCACGGCTATTCGGATCATTGAGCATGTTTCGATGCTTACGTCTGGCTCCATTGGAATAAAACGGTGAACAAAACAGAATGGTAACCAAAAAAAAGATGAATTAATGTGAAAGGGTAACGTATAGAGAGGGTGGTTTCCGATTACAAAGAACAAAGGGAAAGACAAGACCATTAGTGGATAATTAGGCCCGGGTTTTGGTATTAAGGTTTCATCATTATAAATTATTGTCTAATGAAAACAGGGGCAACTATATTAAGTAAGTAAGAAAACAGAGTTTTCAAATGTTTTACGTATTATATTTTTATTTAATTTTTTGCAAAAAATATGTGTTTTTGTTTTGAAACTACTTTTTTATTTGGGAAAAAAGGAAGTAACAGAACAATTATTACTGAAATATTCATGCTTATACGCTCATTGTTATTGCATAATTTTCATTCGAGTTATATGTGAAAGTTAGTGATTCTATTAGCTGATAGCTTAAGATTATTAATAAGACTGTAATCTGGGTTTTAGCCGAGTCCCGAAAAATCAATCTAACCCAATGCTCGTGTATGAATTTTGTTCACCTCGAAGTATGCAGCCAGAAAAGCGTACTTCAGTGTTTTATCTCAACGCCCTAAAATGCGTATATCGTTCTAAACGTTTAAGAATGCCTCATTGCATATCGCAAGGGTCAGGAATAGACAAACTTGTATCACAGTATATATGAGCAGTGTCTGCTTAGCTCTTCTAACTTCGTTTTTGAACTACAGCACAGCAGGTGTTACTCATCATTCATTTGCAGGGTCAAAATTGAGATTAACAGTACAAAAACTTTTGCACCATTCACCAAGATTAACCGTGTTAGATAGGCTTCAGTCAATGCAAAAAACATTTGAAGCTTGACTCAGTTTGTGTGTATAACACAGCCAATCAAAAAAGAAACAAACATAAGGCAATAAGGAAACAGCAGAAAAGCAATGGCTAATGAGTTTAATACATACGATATTCTATTAGAACCACACCATATCATTCTCGAAACAAGACTAAAAGAACAAAGTACGATAAAAACCAATATTCCAAAGAGCTCAAAACTTGAAGATAAAAGTCGGGACAAAGATATTTCAAATACAGTTAAAATTGATAACCTCTAGTCGAGAACAGTTCCCAAACAAAAAGATAATTCACTACTTGTAACCAATTTAAGCCTCAATCTCTTCAATCTTTGCCTTGTCACTCACGTAAATACCATCAAGAAACTTTCTGATATCCTTGTTCTTCACATGGCATTTCTGCATAGGCAAAAGCACAAACAACCATATTACAAAATGAAGCAAAGCAGACATATATAAAGTTTTATATAGAAACAGATAAGATGAAATAGATACCTGGTTAATGAGGGCACAAGATCGAGAAACAAGCTCGATATCATTTCCATCAAGAACAAGCTCATCCTTAACCTTCTCGGATCTGACAACAGTGACACCTTCAAGCAAATCAACCTTCCTCACCTGTCCACAAACAAGTAACCAAAGATTAATCGCATGTCATATATAAAAATAATGTTACTAGTTGTTGACCCATAGAAAAACAAAATGTTCCCAAAAAACAATGACAAAAAAATCCACAATCTTCAATGTGAAACAAAACACTAGACAACTAGCTAAATAAACCAGATAAAAAAACATAAAGCATAAAGCAAAATGTTGAAACTCCTATAAATCGCAAAGACACCAATAGAAAAAACAAAGAGAATACACGTCAAATCTAACCTCAATAAATTTTACTTGTACAAAGAGCCAATACAACATGAAAAACATGACATGATCATGCACGAAAAAAAAGGCGCATAATTAAATGAACAAGCTGAAAAACACTTACAGGTTATTAACTGTTTTTTTGCAGCTGTGCACTTGAAAGTTAACACAAGCCGAATCAAGTCAAAATAAAAAAAAACTAAATAACACTTTATAAGAGTGACAAACACATGATAACGGCAGTTCATATGTTATAAAAAGCACAAGAACCTTAATACAAAGATTGTATGGAAGAAAACAAGTTTAATGAAACGCAAATATATATTTCAAAGTCACAAACCACATGCACCATCAAAATCAAAGCAATATTTATATCAAACACAAACAATGTCTTTACAAAAACCTGTTACCAGTGACGAAACAAGAGTGGGTCAAGCAGCGTAAACTTATGTACAAGTCATTGTTTCAAAACAATTTATGGGTGTTTGTTTAAGCTTGGCGGATCTAGGATTTCAAAATAGGGTATGCACTCAACTTTGGTATTTTTGAAGGGTATGCACTCCATGTATATTTCTTAAAAAAAAATTACACTAGCCGGTCGAATCGAAGGGTATGCACGTGCATACCGGTGTTACTACACTAGATCCGCCAAGATGCTTGTACACAGGTTTATGAGCTTATTTGATTTCGACTAATATTTCATAAGCCCTAATTTTCCGGCTTATTTCTAGACTTATGGGCTTATTTAAGTTTAACATATTAAAATAAACTTATATAAAAGTCTCAAAAAAAATTAGGGCTTATGAAATATAAGCCCTAAGCTCATAAGCCGCATATAAGCTTAAACAAACAAACCCCAAAACCATAATGATTCCAATCAACACAATACTAGGCATATTAAATCAAATCACTATAATAAGCATGCTAAAACAACTACTTATCTCATCAACATAATCATAAACACAGAGATAAAACAAAAAACTAATATAAATGTAAATAAAGCGCTACCTTCTTTTCACCCAAAAAGTTCCTGATCTCAATAGCAGTGTTGTTGTTGGTGATACTAGCATTAATCGGAAAATGGGCGTATACAAACCGCATCTTGTACCTAAAGCCCTGAGTAACCCCAATGATTAAGTTATTGACGTGGCTCAGAGCAGTGCGAATTGCAGCAGTTGTCTTACGAGACCCAAACCAAGCATCAACTTTCAACTTCTTCTTACCTTCTTCATCGGTGATAAGCATAAAATCAAGGTTGAGATGCTTGAAGTCACGAGTGAGGGTGCCACGTGGACCTGTGACGGTGATGATCTTGGCTTTCACTGTGATTGTGATTCCTTCTGGGATGTCCATTGTTTCTGAGGACAAGATGGTCTTCATTTTTGGTGTTGGGGTGGAAGTGACGGCTGTCAAATTAGGGTTTTGGGGTGAATGATACCTAGTGAAAAGAGATCTATTTATATGTGGGATTGAAAGGAGATGGATATGGGCTTGTGCTTTTTCAATGGGCCGTGGGTTTTTTTCTGTTTGTGGTTATTATTGAAAAGCCCATTAATCTTTGACTTTTTTTTCTTTTAGAGTTTTACTTTTGAGGGCCTCTCGTGGCTAAAAAGCTCGAGTGTGTCCGTTTTATGTGATGGTAAGAGCACGGCGCAGTGGCATTATAGGGTTTTTTTTCCCTGTGGCACCGCTATGTCATGCCAAATTGCACAGGTGCTTGGCGTTATAGGAATAAATGTGATCCAGATGGCTAGTGTTATATCGTATTTTTTAGTGAGTGGGGTATTTTTTGTGGTCTGTTATAGAAATATAATTGGGGTAGGCGTTTTAATAGTGGTGTTATATGCATGGACGTACCTTAGTGGAGAGTGGAGACCGGGGAGGACCACGGCCCTCCCAAATTTTTTAGGTTTTACTTATATTTGCTTAGAAGAAATACAATTTTGGTCCTTTAAAATTAACTGATATAACACTTAACCCTCCAAATAAATTCATCCAACTTCCATCTATTGTTATATAGTAGATGTTGAGATGGTTGTGGATAACATGCATTGCACCTAGCTCTCTAATAAAAAAAAAGAGGACAATGGTGGGTCGGCGGTATAGGTTTGTTGGTTTGGCGCATGAATACTTGAATACGGTCTGGTTTAGTTTTGATAGTGCAAACTGCAAACAAGTGTGTGTGCGCATGTGTGCAAAAACATTGGTTACAAAGTGATAAAAAAAATTATGGAATTCTCAAATTAAATGATTTGTTATTGGTTGTCCTTGATCAAAAACATTGGATGACTTTACAAGTTTGATACTTGTGCATTACAGCATAGATTGTAGCTTAAGTTGATAGAATGTAACTTGGGGAAGAGATCCAAGATCCACTTGACAACAACTACTTCATGAAATAAGAAATAAATTTTGTCTTGCACACCAATGCATAGATAACTAACATAAACATTTTTGCAACTTAACAAACGAATGTTCCAACAATTTTATACATCACGATTAGGGTTGTAAACAAACCGAACGTTCATTGAATATTTCATGAACTGTTCGGTAAAAAGTTCGTTTATATTTGTTTATTTATTAAATAAACGAACATGAACATTATTTTACGTTCGTTAAGTTAAATGAACGAACATGAACAAAACTCACGTCTGTTTGTTTATGTTCGTGAACGTCCGATTATGCGTTCATTAACGTTCGTTTATGTTCATTTATTTGTTTATGTTCGTATATCGTATATTTTAATTGTATATTTTTAAAACTGATATGGTTAAACAAAACAACACGTATGAAACAAAATATTATGCATAATATGATAAATTTTATGTTTTTTTTCTACGTTCATCTATGTTCGATTGTTTATGTTCCTTTAAGGTTCATTTAGTTTCTTAATGAACGAACATAAATGAACATGAACAACTCATTTTTATAATAAACGAACATGAACAAGAAAATTTGTTTGTTTAAGCGTTCGTGTCCGTTTATTTGTCGGGTTAAAATTAAATGAACGAACATGAAAATTTGTTTGTTTAAGCTTTATTTGTCGGGTTAAAATTACAGCCGTAATCACGATGTATTTTTATGGGTCTTCACTAGTTACACTACAACAGTCGGTTTTGTTAAAGCTTCGTTGAGTTATGCTTCAGGTGTCAAGGGTCATGGTCGTGGTCGTTTATAACTCATTTTCATGCTCTGTGTCAGGTGAATACACTTAGTGATAGTGCCTTTGGTGGGATGGAGGTCGTGGTTTTATTTTAGTTAAATGAATTTTCACGTTCTCGTGCCTCCGTTGTTACCTGTAACTTCTAAGGTCAATTTTGTGTACGGTAAGGTTAGAATCAAGTTTGTAGTATCGTGAGTGTCGTTGTACTTTTGTCTCTTTTATTTATCATATATATTTCCTTCAAAAAACAAAGTTGTTTAAAAAACACAATCAAGAGCCATGATTTCAAGTTGAGGGGGCCGAATTTTTTTTATCCCACCAATGCTTTTTTACTTATCTTATAAGCAAAAAAGTTTCTAAATATTAAAATAGTACGGATATGTTAATCCAACATGTGCTACGACAAGCTAGAAGGCAAAAACTTAATTTTATTCATTTTTATTTGTAAATATATCTGTTTGATGAAGTATAAATCATTTTTTTCTGCCATGATTATTAACCTAGAGCCAACATAATAAACTAACTCAACTATACCAGTAGCCAATCATATAACTCTCAGAATATTTTAAAAAAATAAGATTTTTTAGATATTCTACTTTCAGATTGATTTAACACCATCCAATTCACAAACTTACAAATAATATTCCTTTTCGAAAAATAGAGGTGATTATCGGTAAAAAGAAAAAGAATATAGAAGTCATCAGTAACATTTGTCGATTGTAGTTATTGTTAAAAGGTTGTATATAAGGCTTAATTCACTTAAATCAATATCTATCTAGAGTACCAATATATGACAAGTAAAAGAAAAAAATAATGATATCATAGAAGAATAATATTGAATAGCTAAACATCACGCAAAGGTATAGGGAAATATGTAACATTTAAATATATAAAAGTACAACACAGACTACTTTTGATTTTTCAGCAGTCACTTCCATTTCTTAGATGTAAATCTGTGATTTATAGGGGTGGCGGCCGGTTAATGATTTCTTATTCGGTATTAGGCAATGGGCTTAGCAAACTAAAGTATATTGGGCTGGTTGGGGGAGGCCCAACACCCTCCCGCCACCATATCCCCTCCGCCTCTGAACACGATAACACTTGAATCACGACCATTAGGAATAGTTAGTACACAATAGAATCTTAAGCGTCCCATAGAGGCGAAAAAAAACCTATAACTCAACTGTAACATGTTCTTATGCGAAATAGAAACAAATTCACTAACTTTGGGTCTTTTAAGGACAAGTAAAGTTACATATTGAAAAAAAAATCAAATGCATAACACAAACATCATACAAGCACCGCTTATTTTTACCAGCAATGAGGAATTGCTTGGCGTCGTTGAGCTTTGTGTCGAGGTCACTTAGCTTCACCTTTGCAAGAAAGTAGTGGTTAGCTCGTGCTTGAGGTGTTCGACTTCCTGAAGCCAAACAAAAAACTTTGCTATCCTATGTTTTGTTCTTTATTTCAAAATTGGTTAGTGGTGTTCAGTGACAGTTACATGGTATAAGGGGTAACAAAGTGATGAATGTCGTTGAGATGATAATAGTTAAGGTTAAATATGAGAATCAAATTGCTAATATTCTTACAAAAGGATTGGAAAGTTTTCAGCATAATGTTTTGTGGTAAAAACTTACTTTAAAAACTTATTCAGTTTATAAGCTTGAGGGAGGGTGTTGAAAGTTATAATCCTTTTATGTCAAGCTTATAAACTTTAAGGGCTTATATGAATCTTATTTTACACTAACATCTAACTTTTTGTGTTATGTGTAACGTTGGTGTTTCTTCAGGGGCTATTTCTGCCAAGTCGTATTTCCCTCAGCTGTTATATAAAGAATTATCAGCTTATGGTTTCATAACTTTCCATAACTTTTCTCTCTCCCCCCTCTCTCTCTCTCTCTCTAAAATTACTTTCGGTTTTCTCTCTTGTTTTCAATCATTTGGTTACGACTTGTAATCGTTCAGTGTGGAGTTTTGTATTGAATCTTTGTATTGGAGATAGCATTCGTTTTGGGACTTTCTAATTTATTTTGTATGTACTGGATAGAACTCATTTGAGGACTATTCTTCTGATCTTGTTAATAAAAAATAAGAAGGGGTGATTGGTTGAATTATATTTGGGTATTAATTTTTACAGTTCTTTATTCTAAATTGGTTAGTGGTGTTCAGTGATAGTTACATGGTATAAGTGGTAACACAGTGATGAATTTGACGTTGAGATGACAATAGTGGTCACGACAATTATTGCGCATGATCTAACTATGGCCGGTTTATAACCATTCTTTCATGCTAGACACATTTTTGATTAAACGAGAGCATACAATATGGTAACTCAAACACCCTTTGAGTTGGATTTGTTGGCGTCACCATTGTTGGTTGTGTGGTTTCCAAAACAGGGTGAAGATAATCAATAGCCTAGCTAATTACCAAAGATGATTATCAGATATCACTTGAAGTCGTCTAATCACTATCCAAAGAAGATTATTCGACCCTATGCTTGGGTTACACGAATACCTCCTTGTGATAAAACCAAGTGTTTGTTCTTGTTTTAGGCACAAATCAAGAACCCTTCGCTTCTAAGTGTTTATGTTTATAGTCTCTCTTTCCATGCAGTTGTGATCCCCTATTTATAGGAGAAATACTCAAACCTTAATCAAAGGATTATGAGAGATTATAGGAGATATAATCTCATCCATAATTAGACTCCTTGATTATAGGAATTAGTTGTTACATGACCAATTAAATGTGTTCATTAAATGCAGTCAAACTTACCACTTGAACAGGTCAAAGTTGTTACAAGTTAGTTAAATTTATTCTAGCGAGGTCAATCCTTCAGCGTCTTAAACCATCAGCTAACTCACTGAAGAGTATACAAGCTAAAGGTTTAATACTAAAAAGACTCACTAATGAGTTAAACCGCTAAGGATACATCCTCTGATGAATTACTCCCTGATACCTCAGCTTAGTACTCAGAGAGTACAAAGCTGAAGCCATCAGCCTGATGAATACCATTCAGTGAGTGAACTCACTGAACTTCATCAGCGACCTGAATTTCCTTTTACCACTATCAGAGTCAGGGTGTTTAGTGACCTATGGGAGTACACTCCGTACCTCCAGTCTCGTAACCCGGTATGAACTGAACCCACAATTAAACTAAATTTACAACAATCCTCCCCAATTTAGTATAATTTCTTTGCATGAAAATTAAACATTAAACAATACAAGTGCATAAATGAAAATGTCTTGAGGATTGAACTTCCATCTTAGTAAATTACACGTTCAAATATTCGAGAATCAGGGTGTTCTAAGAATTGAACCCTTCAACCCATTTGAATACCTGAAGATAAAATACACACAAGTTTTTAAACATTTAAGAAACTCCTGACACTATACAAGCCATGTATCCATATCTAATTCATAAATTTCGTAAGATCCAAAGTCCATGCTCTCTGAAGTGGCAAAACCTCAAAATTTACATAAGTGGTTCCTCTTTATTCATGCTCCTGCTAAGCACTTTTTCAAAGAAATTAACCATTAAGAAGTGTTAGGAATGAAAATGTGGTGACATTATGGAAATTATAATAGTTTATATTTAAGTTTAAACACTAGGACTAGAATTGTCATTAGATGAAACTTTGTGTTAGGACTATAAATAACACTCTCTAATCAACATTAGAGGGTGAAGCTCCAATTGTATTTTCCTTTCATTTTATTTTAATAAAGTTTTGAAAAATGGTGAAAATACTCTCTCTCTATCATGGTTTATTCTTACTTTGAGCTTCCCGGACCTCCCGAGATAGTGGATCTTTGATCACGACAAGTGGTATCTATCGCCGGGAGAGATCTAGTGCATGTTTCGTGGATCAAATCAAGCTTAATAGTGCCAAATTTTGATCAAGGAGCTTTCATATCATTGAGTTTATAGGTTTCGTAGAACGCTAAGTGATTAGATTTACGATTTGATGAGTTTTTGATCTTAAAACGTTGAAATATAACTTTCGTAACCATCAATTTGTAGGTTTAATAACTAGTTTACGGAAAATACTTGCTTAGAATTGAATTTGATCAAAAAAATATGTACTTGAAAGCTTTCGTAAGCCAGGAAATATGTTTCGGTAACTGTTTTTAGGCGGGAAATAGCTTTTGTGTTTCAGTTTTTGAGCTTTCGTATCATAGTTGAGCTTTCGGTAACTGTCATACGTAAGTGTTTCTTAGCTTTCGTACAACTTTCTATAGCTTTCGTAACACAGAACTTTATCAATTTGAAAAGATAACATTGATATTATCACCTTAAACTGCTTAAAATTCAGATTGTTAGGATTCTTATTGGTTTCGTAGCTAAGATTTTACAAAAGTTAGAGGTTTCTTGGATTTTACGAAAGTAAGGGAGATTGTAATTTATGAAAGCAGGTTTCATAAATTTGAGCTTTCGGTAACCATTTAGTTTCATAGACTGTGGAAGCTTTCGTATATCTGTGTGATGATATCACAAATCAAGACCTATATAAGTTTCTAAGAAAGAACTAGAGAGAGAAAAGATGGTTGGCACTTGTAGAGAGAAAAAAAGAGAATAACATAAAATGGGAGTTCTTACAAATGACCAACACCCTCTCCATGGGATGGAGAGGGCTTATATAATACCTTACTATGGCCGGCCATGGGCTTGGCGCGGTTAGCTTTCTCGTGACCGAACGCTTAACTACGAGCTACGATATGCTATATTGGAAGTGACCGAGTATTTTCTAGATTCCTAACAATCTCCCCCCAAGGGAGGTCACTCCAAGTTACAAAAAATCGTAAGCCAAGCATTCTAAGAATGTCTTCATTTTTGCTCGCAGTCTTCAATCTTTAATGTTTATCTTGTATTAATATGTAGTGAGCTTGATCTTGAGCTTGCTCCTACTTGCATAATAAACTGTGATCTTGAGCTTCTTTGATATCATCAGCCAAACATCATTTATTTGAGTTATCTTATAATCTTTTGTCTCCTTGTGATCTTGTGACCTTCAGACCGACATACTCATACATTTCTTTATCTTAAAAGCTTGTATAGTCATCTTTCATGAAATTCTTTAACTTTAACACTTCGTGACTTCAATGAAGACGTGCAGTATTAGAGTAGCGGAAGTCTTTTGAAACATGTACTTGAGCTTTCATTATGCTTAACAAATGTCGGTCGGGTATGAGCATGTGGCTATGAATCTGACTCGTCTTGGACCAGCTGCTTCCACCATCGGGAATACCTACATGTTTAGGTTAGTGATAATCAACATATATGGACGAAAGTGTCTTTGTTACTTCATCGAATACGGTTGCAATAACCACGGTTGCCCGTTAATCAGTATAAATACTGCCTGTGATCAGATAGAATTCTGAAGAATCTTCTTGACAGGGTTTCACAGCTACACTAGTCGTTCTCATTACCGGAGCATCTCAAAGCAGACAACACGGTATAAGTGAACCAGTGAGTTACTGTCTCACCGATTTAAATGAAAAATTGATTTGAAAATCAATTGATGTGTCACTTGCTAAAGTGGTTTTGTAACACATCGAGAGTTTTAGGCATTTCAAAATTCATCAACCATTAATTCATAGTCTGGACCGAATTGATATTCTCATAGGTCACCTACCGCAGAGCTTGTTTGATATTGGTTCTGGAAGGATTTCTATCATCATTGTGAATACTTAAGTATCACTCTGATGTTATGGCAAGATCACGAGGATAATGCGTAGGACTCTTGATATTTTACTTGTTTTTCACAGTGTATGAAGAACAAGTGAATGGTAGATAGTGTCCTAGTGAGATTTATGGATGATCTTTTATGGCTCTGACTCAATAGTGCACTTTGATTTTAGTAATCGGAGGCCGGATTTAACTGACACCTTTTCAATACCAACTAACTCGGAGTGAGAAAGTCGATAGATAACGTGTTTAGTCTATGTGAGAATTGAAAAAGAAATCTTTTAAGAGATTCTGAGTGGCTAGGAAGGGTTGTGCATTGCATCACTGGGTCTATGATGTCTATCTTCAATACCAGACAACAGCTTAGTGTTTCTGATAGCATATGTATTGACCCAGTTTCTGCCCAAGTGTAAGGAGGGCTTCTTTCTTTTTACCCTTTATCTTTACATTTCTTTTTCATTCTTCAACCCCTTCAATGCTTACAAAGACTTCATCACTAACACCTTGTTGGGTTTATTCTAGTGTTAGCTCTGTTTTAGTCTGCATTATTCCCTATTCTCACTTTTACTCCTTTTGTATCATACCTAAGGACTTTTATACTATCTAATGAAATGTCCTTGGGTAGATCCCTCCAGTTCTGGCTGGATCATGGAACAGATACATAATCTTAACCACCTTATAACTCCATGAAGTTAAATACATAGTCAGTCTTTTGGGTATCTCCATTCTTGCCATTCAAACCATTTTAAAAAACCGATTAAGGTACTTTAGATTTAAATCAAAGCTTTTATACTTTGATGTTTTCATCTTTTGAAAATGCTCCCCCTGCATATGTGCATCGATTATCAAAATCCTTTTGCACATACAAGGGATAAGCTAGCACCTAAGTCCTTTTAGATCATGTTTATTAGTTCCATAGTTTTTAATCACATTTTCTCTCCTTATCCAAAATGTCAAAATCTTTTGATATTTGGGATATCAATTGATTAAGACTGTGCGGGGAAGAGACATTACTAATTAGCAAGCTTATTCGGAACGTATTAATGCTCACCCTCAATTGATGAGGGAAGGATATAGTGTTAAGTATATATTTTTGAAAGATTTCGAATTTAATGAAAAATTCATAAAAAATTGTACTTAACACATATATACTTATTTCTATACACTACATATTTATATATTATACAAGATAAGATATGAGATAGGACCTGACATGTTTAAACCAAGTATAACCTAGTCATACTGTCCTTTGCAGTAGTCGTTTATCCATCTCTGTTTTTCTGCCACCAACCAGCACTTCTAAGCTCCTCAGAATTCTTCGCTTAAGCAGCAGATCATCAATCTTGTTCACCATGATGCCTGTGCGTCTCTTATCTTTTTCTGTCCATTCCCTTAAAGGAATGGCTTTGTTGTACCCAAACTTGAAGTTCAAAAGCCTTTCACGAAGAATTTTACAAACTGATTGGAGAGTCTCATTACAAAAACTTGTGGATCTCATCAAGACGCATCAGCCTTTTCTTCTTGCTCTTGTCTTCATAAATGATTCTCGGTATGTCATAGTTTGGAGTGTATGGTTCTTTAACTGAGATATGCTGACATGTACGTTGAGGCTTGGTTAAGTTGAGCTTTCTGTGGTAACTTATAACACCTAGTTGCACGTCTTCAACCTTGTTCTTTACAACGATTCCTCGGGTGAACATTTTGAGAGCAGTGATGAAGTCCACAATCACATCCCTGTCTAGGTTGAAGAGCTTGTTTTAAGTAATTAGCAGCAGCATGTCTTCAATGTCATTAAGGTGTAAGTCCGGAAAGTCACCTTCTTTAAACTTGTAAAGTTTCTGATCAGCTCGCCTTACTACAATTTCCTTTAAGTAGCCATACCCAGATCTCTTTTCCACCTGAACACTAACAATACTTAGAATTCTCATAATTGATTTGACATTGTGTTTGGAGACCGTGTTGATCATAGCTCTGTAAAACTGTTAACGTTGTGCTCCCTAGTGAGATATTTCAAGAGCAACATCTTTGTCGTAGGCAAGTACGACCAGACTCCATACAGTTGAAATCATGTCTTCAATGCCTTCCATAGTATACCTTTCAGCTGGTGTCTTAGTAATTGAAGAGGAGTATGTTCTTTCTTTATTTCCTGCTCTCAAGTATTCAAGATCATTATTAAAGAAAAATTCAACAGGAATTACGAGTCGACCTTCTTTATCTTGCAGGGGTAAAGGCTTGCTCATATCAACTGGGCTTTTGTGGCCTTCAAGGTTTACCCAGTCAAGTTGATCTGTCAACGGCTTTTCACATATCACAACCTGTGCTTTTGTGGTCTTCAAGTTTATACCGCGCATCAAGAAGAACGTGTCCAACGCACGATAGAATTCCTATATAAAGTTACTCCAAATTAAACACAGCTTTGCATTTAACTTTGATAAATGAACACGTTCCGGGACCAACTTAGATAAGCTCATTAAAATACTCTCTTTGGAGAAAATATAAATATTAAAATTGGTTTCAGCTTCAGACGGAAATGGCAAATGCAGAGAAAATCAATTGGAGTAACTCATCAACACATCAAACATGATTGGAGGCCTACTAGAGCTTGTATCATCTCAATAGAGCCACGGCTGTTTCCGTGATTATTCATTCGAAACGGTTTTTATTTGACTGTATTTCAGTCTGGGTTAAGTACTTCAGATTTTGGAGAATCTTTAAACCAATCCTTTTTTCGGAATCTTTGGATCAGTATCTGCTTGTGACACGTCAGCAGCAGTATGAGTTGATTGACTAGAAATATCCATCTCATCATCAAAGATTTGCTCAACCTCATCTGAGGCATTCTAAAAAAACTAGGTCTTCTAATGCTTCTTCTACAGTTACAGATTTGCTAGATTTAGAGGTTTTAGCTGGAGATTTACCTTTAGATGATTATTTGGTGGTGGATGTCTTCTTGGATGATTCAGACTCAGTGACTCTTCTCTTTTTGGTCTTCTTACCCTGGTTTGATCCAGCTGAAAGGTCTTCATCTTTATCATCTCCACGGTCTCTTTTCTTGAGAAATGTATCAGGTTTGTTACCTTTTTGCATGTTGGCTTCATCAAGTAACATTGACCATGTTAGTGCATCAAATAGCTCTTGATGCGTTTCATAAGTCAAGTTTGATTGGCTTTTATGCATCTTAGCATAGAGTATCTTCTTCAGTTCATACTCAGACAGAGACTCAGCTGCTTGAATAGTAGATTGACCTTGGGAAGAGGATTGGCCTAAAGAGTGTGGAGTCTTCTCAAGAGCTTCCTTTACTTCTTATGGTAAAAACTTTGGCAGGAAATTCTTGACTTCGTTGATAACGTTAGCGTGAACAGACTCTTCAATGATATCCTTGTAGTCCTTCTTCTTAGATAGTTCTTTTTTAAGTTCTTCAGTGTGTGACTGAAGCACCTTCTGAAATGCATCTGGGAAGCCGGATCCTAGATACTCTTTAACTACTGATGGGACTTAGGATATGATTGAAGCAAGAATAGCAGTAGAGTGATCAGCTTGCTTGAGTTCCTTGACAACTTATTCCAATTTAGTAAATCTTTCGACAACAAATTTTACTACCTCGGTATTGGGAACTTGAGTAGATTGAATTTATGTAGCTGGTAGTGGAGGTGCTGGTGGTGTAAATGGTGGTTGTTGTGTTGATTCAGGAATCACACACTTTGACAGCATGAAATGGTTCTTGCTGAATATTAGGCACATCTTGTTAGATTTGAATATCCAACAAAGAATTGATCTCTGCTTTGGCATTTTCTGGAATAGCACCAATAAGAGATGCATTAGGAGAATTAATAAATTGATTACCAAAGTTTGAAGAGACAGAATGACTAAAGGTGGATTGAAGCAGACTATGCCTCTCTTTTTGTGTTATTGAGACAAGAACCACTACTTGTTCATCCTCAGCATGCTCATCTCCTTTTTGCTCTTCATCATCCTCGTGTTCCTCATCTGCCTTTTGTTCTACAATCTTTTCAGCTTTATCTATTACTGTATCTTCGTCATTAGTGTCCGTCCTTTCATCATTAGACTTTTCAATATCGATACTCTTATCTTCATCAGATTCATCTTCTTCATCATCATTCTCAGATTCTTCATCATCAGTGGATTGCCATGGAATATCTTCGGGTTTCTCATCTTTGTAAGCGAGTAGATATTCCTCTTCATCAGTAGAGCCCTAATCATCAAGATCATCACTAGCTTTACTTTTATCTTCTAACTCATCTGGAACCTCTGGTGAAGTACCAGCTCCTTCATCTGAGTCTGCAGATTTTCCTGTTAGCTCATCTAAAACCTCTGGTCTCAGACCAACTCCTTCACTTGAGCCACCAGTTTGATGTTGAAATCTACTTTCACGTCTGCTTGCCTTGAGTGCTTTCTGAGTTTCAATTTCAAACTGTGTTGCATCAGATAGTAATTCAATACCTTTAAGCTTTCTAAATGATTCTTGTGTTTTCTTTATAGGGACACTTGGAGGTTCTTGAATGACAACAGCTCTGGGTGTCCTTTTCTTTCTTCCAGTTGGCCTATTTTCTAGTTCTCCTTCAGATTCAGCAGATTCATCACGAAGTACTTGCTTCTTCATTGATGGCTTCTTCTTCGGCTTAGTTGGCTTCTGAGGTGTAACAGTTGTCTTGCCATCCTTTGTTCCTTTACCTCTTCCCTTCTTTGAAGGGATTAAACCAGTAGAATATTTGAAGTACATCTGGTATGCTTCAGATTTCTTGATTTCATCAATTATCCACGTATCTGGAATAGGTTTTCCATATACTTGGTAAATGTCTCCTTTGTTGATAAACTTTAGTTTATCTCATCATCATCAACTGTGATAAGGAGACCCTTGTCTCGTGGAAATTGATTTGTGTTTTGTCATGATATGGTGAATGATGGCTTTAGTGAACCTGGGATAGGGCATGATCTCACGTCTTTTGACTTTAGACTGACGGTTGTCAATCTGGTATTGAAGATCTTCACATATCAATGCAGCATAATCAACATTTGCATTGTGGTAAATGCCCCATAAAATTCTAATTCTTGATGGTCGTAGTCTGTTACTGCTCAACGTCTTCCCGGATAAACATCTGTTGATGATAGCTCCAAAGGTTCTCCAAGGTTGATGCATCTGATCAATATACATATCAGAGATGTGTTTCAATTGACTCTTGTAGCCCAGTTCCAGAAGAAATTCTACTAGTGAATCAGATGATGATGGAGGGACAGTAAACACTTGATTTGGAATTTTAGGGCAAATATCAAGAATTTCTCAAAATATCTCAACATTAATTTGACACGTCTTGTTGTCGATGTCAAACTGATAGAAAGAGGATTTCTTAACCTTCGTGATTGTGAGCCAGAATTGCTGCATGTAAATTTCTGGCACATTAGCGGAAATGAGAAAGGCATTGTAAAATGGAGTGTTCTTGATAATGTCCAGGACAACTTGATAAGTTTCCTCCCTTTGAGTTACGAAAGGATCCATCCTTAGATTGCTTTTTCTAATTTTAACTCTGTCATCTGAAGGAACCAACTTTTCATCACGGGCTGCTTGTTTGGCATTATCTTGCTTCATGATTCTACTTAAGAGTTATCCAATACAATTTATATACATGACAAATATATATTTTTTACTGATTAGATAAACTATTATTAATGATATGATTGGTTTTAAGTGACTTTGTGTTTTAAGTTTTAAGTGATTAAGTCTGGTTAGTTATACAATTTGAAACAATTAACTAAGGTCAATGGTCAAAATTTGTCCAACTATTAAAAGTCTACAATTTTAGTCAAAGTCAATCGTAGTCAAATAGTTAAATTGTAGTCCATAGTCAAATTTGGTAAATCTGGATAATCTAAAATGATTCTTAATCTTAGGATTTGTATAAAATTTCGGCAGAGTTTTTGTTCATAAAATGTAACAAACCGTAGCCATTTTTTCCCCTGTCAGACATAAACCGCAGCCAAGACTAATTCAAAAAGCTCAGCCAAATGTAAATCATAAACCGCAACCAAATGTAAAAACATAACCGCAGCTAAATGTAAAAACATAAACTACAGCCAAATGTAATTACATAAACCGCAGCCGAATGTAATTACATAAACTGCAGCTGAATGTAATTGCATAAACCGCAGCCAAATGTAATTACATAAACCACAGCCGAATGAAATTACATAAACCGCAGTCGAGGCCAAATACACAAGCCGCAGCCTTCATTTACATATACCGCATCATTCATATGATTTTAAACCTAACATTTTTGACACTTTTAATCACACACAAGATTTATCTCTTAATTAACATATATCAAACCTTTATATCAATATTTTACAACTTTAAAATCATTTTAGGTATTTTTGAGCACTTAAAGAAAAATGTATATCACTTTTACCTAAACAAGACAGCCTAGAATCATGTTAAGCATACCTATAGTGAACTTTTCACCATAGATAACCAGATATACACTTAAACACATATCCAAACATCCTTTTCGACCCATTTCGAACCTAAGAACAGACGCAAAGTTAAGAATTACCCTTAAGGGTTCTTAGCAACCTAAAGTATTTGATCTAACACATTCACAAACATCAAATACAACTTATTGTCACAAACCCACAAACATTTAACCCAAGACGCGGAATTTTGCATAAAAATCTTCCACAAAAATCATCATAACTCACGAATGAGTTTGGGTTATGCAAAATTGTTTCAAACGCATGTAAACTAATCCTAGACGAGCAAAACCCCCCATTTTAATTAGACTAAATTCCAAATTTTTTTATTTATGAACCCTAATTCGAAAATTAGGGTTTTAGACTAGATGGTGATGTTATAATCTAATTCCTTTTAAGGGTTTTATGTTTAGATGATTGGGAACACCTTTGTAGTTTACCTTTTTGCTTGAAAACAACTTTTGATTTCGTTTTGATCTTGTGCGCACGAGTGAGGAAGAGAGAAAAATGAGTTTTGAGTTTTGATTTTGTGAAAAATGAATTTTTGCCTTGTGTTTTTGTATATCAGATTTTAAGTTTTGAGTTTTGGCAACTTAATTCTCTGTGGTTTCTTATGTCTTGCATTTCCAATTAGCTATTTTTCTAAGAGTTAGGAATTTTGGGTAAATGTCAACTTTAGTCCTCCTAGTTGCAAACTTAAAGGCTTAGTCCCACATTGTGCATTCTAAACTCTAAAGCTTGAACAAACTATCATCTTAAGCCCAAATGAGTTAATTATTTAACTCCCCTTTTAAGAACTGATCCGATATAGTTCAAAAACCTTTTTCGCTTATTCCGTGATTTAGTTCTGAAGAAACATTTTAAAATACTTAATGAAAACACTTCTCCCCCTCAAATAATGTCTCGTTTTCTAGTGAAAGAGTTGTAGACATTGTTTGAGTGATAGAATTATCTTTTAAAATATTTTTCTAATGAGATATTGATATTACTGATATTTTTACAAATCAACACATTTTATACCACCAAAAATAAGATTTCTCTTATTTTGAAATATAAATGTACTGACACGTACACTTATTCTCTAAAAGCACATGTTGTACAACACAGTATACACAAGCCTTTGTATGAATGTAAATTAATTCATACCCGAGAAAAATGAATTTCTCGTTGAGAGTTCAAGTTTACTTTTTGGCGAAAAACTTGCCTTTAAAATAAAGTTCGGGTTGATATCTGAAATAATAGCAAACCATTGACATGTTTGAAAGTATTTACAACTTCTGCTCGAACTTTATTTACAACACCGTGTCATTATTGAATGACATTTCTAAGGCCATAAATGTTATAGATTCCAGAAGACATGTCAGAATTACATATTTTTGAATTTTTATGGTTTTATATTTTTGTATTTTGTTTTTGAAATTTTTTATAAGAATGAAAAACAAATCTTTTTGTGTTTTTGTATTTTCTTATTTACATATTGTACATAGGATATTTGAAGAGTTACCACCATTACTCTTCCTCTTCTTCAGCCAGACGTTTCAAAGTTTCAGGAGACATGCTTTTCATTCTAAGCTTTTCTATCAAGAAGTTGAATTTTTCTCGTGGCAAAGCTTTGGTGAAGATGTCTACTAGTTGATATTCTGTTCTGATGAAGTTGAGTTCCACCACTTCATTTTTCACTTGCTCCTTAATAAATTGGTATCTCACATCTATATGCTTGGATCTCGAGTGTTAAACATTGTTGCAGCTAAAGCGATTGCACTCTTGTTATCACAGTACAAAGGAATCTTATTGAATTTAAATCCATAGTCTGTTAGTTGTGATCTCATCCATAAGATTTGAGCACAACACCCAGATAAGGCTATATATTCAGCCTCTGTACTGGAGATAGTAGTGCTCTTTTTCTTTTTAGATGACCAGCTAACAAGTTTATCCCCCAAGAATTGTGCACTTCCATATGTGATGCGTCTAGTATCTTGACACCCGACGTGGTCTGCATCTGCATATGCTGTTAGAGTAATACACGAAACTTTCAAATACTAAAGACCCATATTAATGGTTCCTTTCAAGTATCGAAAGATTCGCTTAACTGCATGTAAGTGCTTTTCGGTAGGCTTTGCCTGATACTGGGTACACATGCACACTGCAAATACGAGGTATGGTCTGCTGGATGTAAGATACATTAAGGAACTAATCATACCACGGTAATGTGTAGGATCGACTGGTTTCCCCTATAGATATTCATCCAGTTTACTTTTGTCCATCACAGGGGTGTAAACAGGATCACTAGAAAGCATACCATATTTCTTTATTATTTCAAGAGCATAATTAGACTGGTTAATAAAGATGCCTCTGGAACTTTGGGAAATTTGAAGTCCTAGAAAGAAAGATATTTTGCCCATCATCAACATATTAAATTTAGAAGTCATTATTTTAAAAAATTCATCACACATAGCAGGATTAGAAGAGACAAATATTATTTCGTCGACATAAATTTATACCAATAAGATGTCGCGGCCTGCTTTCCTAGTGAATAGTTTTGGATCGACTGCACCTTTGGAGAATTCTTGTAATGGTAGAAAACTGGACAACATATCATACCATGCGCGTGGAGCTTGTTTAAGACCATAAAGTGCCTTTTTGAGCCTATACATGTGATTTGGCTTGTCTTGATCTACGAATCCTTCCGGTTGACTAACATAGACCACTTTACGAAAGCCATTCTGATAGATTTTCATGTTCTTATTGGCAACATTTGCAATGAAGATACGAATGGCCTCTATTCTAGCAACAGGTGCAAACAATTCCTCGAAATCAATCCCCTACTCTTGACGGTATCCTTTAGCAACCAATCGAACCTTGTTTTTAAGTACACCCCTGAGTTCATCTTTCTTGACTTTGTAGATCCATTTTAGTTTGATCAGCATCACGAAATCTGGACAAGGTACTAATTCCCAAACTTGCAGTCGCTCGAATTCATGTATTTCTTCTTGCATAGCTTCAATCCAAGAGGATTCAAGCATTGCTTCTTTGAAATTCTTTGGTTCAACTGAAGTGAGGAAGGCATCGAAATAACACCACATAACGCCAGTCTTAAGTTGCTTTCTTGTGGAGACTGATCGAGAAGGATCTCCAATCACATTTACTAATAGATGATTCTTAGTCCATTTACCAAGAAGTTCCAATGGAGTGTGGGATGACCGCACATTTAATAACGATGCTTGAGAATTCGAGTCTTCATGAAGTGGATAATCATGAAAGTGTGGAGTTTTTAGGGATTCTTCAACACCTTGAGAGATAATTAGAGATTGTTCTTGTTCTTGTATTGACGGGTTACTCGTAGATGGTGCATGGTGCATCTTGGTCAATTAAGGTTGACACAGGTGAACCGGTTGGAGCAACAACAATAGGAACTAGAGAAATAATACTCGGAGGAGGATTGAAGAACTCGTCAAACATTGGTTGGAACAGGATATCTCAATCATTTTTTTGTGGTACGTAAGGTGGTTGAGGAATAGGATTTCGCACGAGTCCTGAACCGAGTGTTCCAGGAGTCATTAATTGAGGAGCGGGTCCTGAACTGAACTGTTTAGAAGCCATTGTTGTCAGCTCATCAAAGGTAACATGAATTATTTCCATAATTTGTCAGGTTATTTTGTTATAGATTCGGAAGGCCTTCTTTGTAGGAGCATATCCAACAAAGATACCTATATCAGTTTAGGGTTTCAATTTACCCAAGTACTCACTATCATTAGTCAGATAACATAACAAACCAAAGACATGAAGAAATGATAAATCAGGTTTCTTTTCATGCATAAGCTCATAAGGTGTCTTGTTGTAGCGAAGACGTATAAGGGAACGATTTTGGGTATAACATGCTGTAGAGACTACTTCTTCCCACAGATACAACAGATCTTTTGAAAATATCAACATAGTACGGGCAGCTTCCACTAAAGTTCGGTTTTGTCTTTTGACAAAGCCATTCTGTTGTGGTGTCCGCGCAATTGATGTTTGATGTGAGATTCTGACATTTTCATAATAGTCTTTAAGAGCCTGATTCACAAACTCGGTTCCATTGTCTGTTCTGATATTGCGGACAGTTGCATTCATACGAACTTGTATTTGCTTCAAGCATTTGATGATGACCTCAGGAGCTTCATCCTTTGATCTCAAAAACTTGACCCACGTGAATCTTGAGTAGTCATCGATGATAACTGGTATGTGCTTAATTACACATACCTTTTACCTTTAAAAACGAGCTAAAATAACCAAAAACGGACTCAAAATGCCAAATATATGCTTGTTTTGCTAATTGTGTTGTGTAGGAACGGATAATTAAGAAAAGGACGAAAAACAAAGCCAAAACAACAAAACAACCGGACTCGGAATGGAAAAGACTGTGAAAGACAAAGCCAAATCAAAGCCGGAAAGTCAATCAAGTCAAAAAGTCAACCCCGAGGCCAAAGTCAAAGAAATATAAGTTCAGGGACTGAAATTGTCAATCCCTAAACTTATATATAAAGAAGAAAAAAAAGAAGACAAGGGCCCAATTTGCCAATTGAGCAAAGTAACAAG
>BQNB010018731.1:33334-67865 GCA_026074375.1 Tanacetum coccineum | reverse complement strand
TATTCGAATTGCGAACAAAACGAACCCAATATTGCAATGCTTCTGACATACACATGATTTTATAAAAAAGTTCAAGTTTAATATTTATTTTTGGAAAGTAAAAAAAGAAATTTGAAAACACATTCCTAATAACGTTAAAATAAACCAAAGACGTATAATTATATGAAAGTTTGAATACGAACAACTTCATCTAACCTAAATTAACGTAAAACCCCGCGCTCCATAACAGAGTGCATGTTAAAAACCTCGCTATATAACAAAGAGCATTATTGCTTGGGGAAATGTGTTTTTTTTCACGAACTCCAACACACTATTTACAGAAATAGTCCTTGAGGTTATAGGTCCGCTGCAAAGTTAGTCCTGAATGACTAACTTTGCAACGGAACGCTAACTTAAGGATTATTTTCGTAAAGAAGTTCAGAAACAATTTACGAAAATAATCCTCGGGTTTATCGATCATTTGCAAAGTTAGTCTTTAATGACTAATTTACTATATGGAAATAGTCATTGGGTTATCGTTCCGTTGCAAAGTTAGTCCTTATCGCAAAACCTCGCGCTCGCGGAGCGCGAGTAAAAAACCTTGTTTTAAATATTAACCAATAATTTTCAATACCTGTTCATAATTTATTATTTTAATTTTAATTTATTCTTAAATATATACACTTTCTAGGAAATTATACTGTTCAACAAAAATTATTTTGTCTTTTTCTTAAAATTTACACAAAGAGCCCCAAATGTTTTACTAGCGTTGCAAAACAAGTCCCCGACAACTAACAATGAAACAAAGATGGACCTAATGTGTAACAGTATGATTTGAGATTTCCTGAAAATATATACACAAACAGTCCCAAATTTTTAGCTTATATGGCCTAACAAATCTTAGAAGACTAACAGTGTAATACATGTCATCCCTTTAGGGACCAAACACGTAACAGAAATTTACATGATTGGTGCATGTAGTTTACCTCATCTTGCAAAAATCATCCCTAAACTTTTGTTTTTTGTGAAAATAAATTTTACCAAAACACCACCAAGTTTTAGCTCGAATTACGTAGTTCAATCCTAAAGACCATAAAATAACATAAATCGTCCTTAACATTTTGAATTTTATCTTTAAGTTAAAATTTAAAAATTAGTAGTCTATGCTAAAAATATATTATAAGTAAATAAAAAAAATTGAATGAAATGAAATCTTATACGTAAATGTTTGATGTAAAATCACCCGCCCCGCAACTGAACACATGTAAAAGATCCTCGTAATTTAAGTTTCAAAGCATATATGTTTGTCATTGTTTACTTTTATAATATAAGATATATATGTTTTACAATTTTGTAGTATATACATTGCATAATGACATAATGTCCTAGTCGATGTTAGGACATATTTGGTTTTGTCAAAAACTTGTACATTAGCAAGAATTAGTGGTCTACACAGACCATGTTATCTTATATCTTGGAGAATGAAACTGGTCTACATAAAAGATTTTTCTAAATCAATTTGTGTAGGACAGGGATTTATTCCCTCTGAAGCTTCATTGAATCAGTCATTAGATTATGATTGGTGCACCATTCCAATTAGTCTTTTTCTTTGTGAGCACCTCATCTTAGAATATGCTGATGTCGTAAGCCTGTTACAATTTACATCTTAGTACACAGTACTTTTTTACATCTACTGATCACATTGTTTAATCACCATGGTCCTTTTACGGCGATCAACAGATTTCCTATGACTCCATTAAATATATCTTTATGTTTGTAATGAACTACTAGAAGATAATCCACTGCCTTGTCAGTAGTCAACATATGTATTTATATTAATATCGTAATTAAACATTTGGACAGGCCATTTCCGTTTTTGTCCATCAAATCCAATTGCTATTACCTCCAATGAGATATCAATGCTATGATGTTCAACACCACGTGCTTTACTGATAACTGATGCGTGAATCTATTTTGACTGCTGGGTTAACTTCACTACCAACCATCCATGAACTCTTGTTTGCCAACATTTTGGATGTTAATGAAATTGGTTCAGTGAAAGTTTGTAGTGTTTTTGACCAATGTGTTGGAGGGCTATATGGTGTGAAAGAGGTGTCGAACCATATGACGACACCATAACATTTGGTTGTGGTTGATTCTACCTCAGATGAATTTGATGACTTGTGCTCTAGCTGAACAGTTGCAGTGAAATCAACTTCATCGTGTTCACTGACGGAGCCAGTGGGGGGGCTGGAGGGTGCTCGGCCACCCCCAACTGGACGGCGGGCATCAATTTTTTTATGCTTTGAATCGGTTTTACGTTGTGTTGTGAAGATTAAATGATGTCTAATATAGTTCTGTAGAAAGAAAAAGTGAATGGGGGAAAGAATGGTGAACTAAAAAGCAAAATTTTGAAACATATTGAAATTCTGTTTGATGTTTTTGTTACAGAGACATTAAAGAAGATGAAGTTGATGTAGACTTTTAGATGACAGTGGGTTATTTTTTCACCACGAAAAAAGATAAAGTATGTCGATATATCCACCCTATTTATTTAACTACTAGTTGTATAATATACAGGTATGTAGCATTGTACAATATTATCAAACTTGATAATTCAATATATCCAACTCAAAGCATTGGTTAAAAAAAAAACCTCAAAGTATGTATAAGTGATAGAAATAATTTTAATCACAGTTGTAATTTGGATAATAGCACGTTTCATAACGTCTTCAATTCAACAATTATCAATGACTCGTGCCTAATAGACAACAACGTTTTCTTTTTCTTCAATTCCTCATCTTCACTATCATTTAAGTCGACGTTTTCTTATTTTGCTCAATTTCTCAACTAATCAAGTGATTACCAACAAAAATCATCATTGAATCCGTATGTTGAACGATTCAAACTTCATTCCGGCTTCTAAAACACAGGATTGCATGTTACTGCCGATTTTTTTTTTGGAGCCCCCCTTAATATATATTTCTAGCTACGTCCCTGATCGTGTTTCATTGTCACCAAATCAAATTTTGCCTTGGTCAAGGGCATTCGGTTAGGATCTGTATTAGGGTTGCTATATAAGTATATACCATAAGCCACGAACCAATTGTCTAACACTTTCTAGTAAGATTATGTGGGAAGTTAAGCGCTGAAATTACAAAACACATGTCCCAGAAAGTGCAAAAGAATGGTGTAGTTGCACTCGACAGCCTTCACTGAGCTGAAGAGCCTCGGTTTGATCCAGCTGGAAATACAAGAAATGATAGGTAGGCATCCTGATACTAAAGAAAGACAACATAAGCTTCCGTTTTCACAAAGTAACCTTTTAAACCAAGTTCGACATACAATTTCACAGGTGGTCAAAATGGTGGGTCTGGTACTAATCTAAAATCGATAACTTTAAGGACAGTGTTAAAACTTGTCATACTGGAATGACCCGTCAATACTTTTTCTCTCTTTTTAAATGATATAATTGACTGTATTAAACAATTACAAAACCCCTGGGTCAAAATATGTCAGGCCAACCCATCAACGTACACTTGTTTTTTTTCTGTTTTTTTAAGGACAAAATCTATAAATGAGCAGTGTACTTTTATTTTTGTGCTAATATGAGTAACCTACTTGTTAAAAGACCAATATGAGTAACATACTTTCAAATTTTTACCAATATGACTAACCACTTGACAAGATAAATTACACCGTTAGTACCCAATACATAAATAATTGCACCGTTAGTCCCCAATACATAACCAAGTTAGTCCCCAACACATAACCCAGTTAGTCCCAAATACATAACCATTGCCACCCACCACCACCCACCGCCGCCACCACCACAACCACTCACCACCACCACCACCCATCATCACCATCGCCACCCACCAACACCACCACCCATCA
Source organism: Tanacetum coccineum (assembly GCA_026074375.1). Classification (NCBI taxonomy): domain Eukaryota; kingdom Viridiplantae; phylum Streptophyta; class Magnoliopsida; order Asterales; family Asteraceae; genus Tanacetum; species Tanacetum coccineum. The sequence continues at coordinate 63,989 of BQNB010018731.1, read as the reverse complement.
CCACCATCACCGCCCACTGAGTTATACACTTTAACACTGAATATTGAAATTAAATAAAAGGTGCACCAAAGAATGGCATAAGAGATTGCTAGATAAATATTACAACCAAAAGAACTTTCTCCTTAAAACCTACCTGCATAATGAACTGACCAGCGTAAGTGCCTGTTATAGTTGAACTCTGGCCGGAAGCTAGCAGGGCGATTGCATACAGAGTGGAGCTGGACTTACCCAAAACATCTGTGTAGTACAATGGAGGGTCAATTATTTCTTTCTGTAAAAGTTTAGCATAATATTTTTAAATTTAATATCATATAAGGATCATACTTTAAGAAGAAATGATGCTGAGTTAAGGGTAAGATCACTGCAACGATCAACATCACCACTTTGTAAGTTTTCCTCTGCGCAAACGGTTCCAGAAACAGTGATCATTGAGACATTGATCAGAAATGCTACGAAGAGAGCAATACCACTCTCTATCAAAAAGTATCTGCATGCATCCTGTAATCCAATCAAAATTATCCGTTAAAAGATAAGAATGTGAGTTTGACTGTGTAAACAAAATGGACCAGCTTTCAAGTAAATTTACGCTCATCTTTTATAAGCGTCCTATTTGATGAAAGGACTTACATTGATGCCACGAACTGAATTTGGTATCTTCCGAGAAAGAACAAGAGCTGAATGGAGAAAGAGATTATGCCTGTTAGCAAAAAGGGGAAGTTGATGTTATGATAAATAGCAAACTTTAGAGAATCACATAATATAGAAAAAGCAAGCTTTTTTTAGTGGAATCATACGGCATGACAAGTGCACCAAGTAGTGCAATGGCATCACCAGTGGCACCTCGGCCACTAAGTTTAGGAACAAACATCCCCTTTAGCACTTCACCAGCTGGTGGCTTCACATAGCTCATTTCTCCAAAGAAACATCCAGCCATCACAAAAACTAGAATGGCTATCAATATTTCAAGCTTCCTCACCTACATATGAAACACAAATTTCAAGTACATGTACATTTTAGTATGTTCATTTAGTCTAGATATTTCTGTTTTAGTTCTCTTATATCTTTGCCATTTTCAAACATTAAAATGTAATGATTTTCCCAAGAGTGTGTCCAACAACTAAAAGAGTCGTCAACACAAACCAAACCCCAACGATATAGATAACTAACCATACGAACGATACCAACTCAAATGACTTAGACCCGGCCGGTGTTGGTGTCAGAACCAAAATAGAAACCAAATAAGTGAGGGACATAGATGTTGTAGCCATCCACATAATCACCATCAATAGCCACAAGAAAACACGATGCTTTATAAATGGTAAGCCACTAATAAGCAACAAAATAATGCTAAGAGTTGAAACAAAGCCCACCGTGTTGCATATTAGAAAGATGTGGTATAATGTTTGATGATTGGTTGCCATGATAGCGTATCCAGCCATATGAAGTGGATCATTATTGGGTGAGTTTTCTTGACAAATGCCACTCGGGGGATTAGCACGAAGTGGATCATTATTGGGTGAGTTTTCTTGCCACATGCCACTCGGGGGATTAGCACGAAGTGTATCATTATTGGGCGGGTTTTCTTGCCAAACGCCACCCGGGGGATTAACACCTGCTTGAAAGGCAATAGTTGCAATCAATACTGCCACAACCATTAACGATTCTTTCTTCTTGTATAGCCAATCTTCATTGTTTGTTGAACCACCTTTCAAGTGATGATATACTACTCTGTCTAACACCAAATTATTTCTTATATTCGTGGGAATCTGATTGGTTACACCGTGTGGCTTTGCCTCAACAGCTCCTGCTCGTGTTAGCAATTGCATAATTTGTTGATATGTTAGATCTCTTGGAACTTGAGCCAGTATATCCAACGGTGTTTCTCCATTCGTGTTTGTAGAATTCACTTCTATCGTCGTATCAAGTAGCAAGAATCTAACAGTCTAAAACACGTTGAAAATAAAACTAATTAGTCAATAGTCATACTGTATATATTTATCTTTTTGAACATCAGAATAGACACTTTTAATACAGGCTTAGTTGTCCCGGTGAACTGGGACTTGGGCAATTCTTGGTTAAAAGACCATTAGTATAAATCAGCCATGTATAGTTAATAGGACAAATCTTTCAAACATATAAAGAATTTAAGCATATATGCATACCTCAACTTGTTTGTCAGCAACAGCTAGGTGTAGTATAGTATTGCCTTGAGCATCTTTGGAGTTTATAAACTCATGATCAACGATAAGTTCCTCTATCAACAACTTTAAAACCTCGAGTTGGTTATGGTTGACACACAAGTGCAATATGGTGTCTTGTTGCACCATGACTCTAGCTGCATGAGGTTGAGCTTGCACAAGCTCTTTCACAACATCACTACGCCCTTTAATCGCTGCAAGATGAAGAGGGGTTCTACCATCACGATCACGTGCAAGGCATGTCTCAGGGTTAGCCGCTACAAGTGATTTTACTATTTCCACATGCCCTTTATCGGACGCTATATGAAGAGGCAAGTGTTTTAGTGAATCACATTCCATAGCAAGGTAAGGCTTTCGAGTTAGGATCTCATTGACAAAATCAACATGTCCAAGCATCGATGCAATGTGTAGAGGCTTTTCACCATAGCGGTTTAGGGTAAGTCTATCAAGAATCAATGGGTCATTTTGAAGCAACTCTAGCAAGACGATTGTATTTCCTGCTATAGATGCTTCATAGAGAAGTTTTTCCATGGTGTCCATTTTTTATAAGTACACAAGACACAAAATAGTCATATATATAATGAGAAACTGGGCTGGGTGCGTATAGTATTTGCTTCTTGAAGACTTTTATGTGACTTGAATTGGAATGTACGTATTTGAGAGAAATATCAGCCGTATGCAATAGCAATTAACAGTAGCTCCGTTGTTCTAAACGTGTTTAGTTGTGTAACAAATTTTAATGTGTAAAATAAAGTAAAAGTAGCTTTAGAATTTAAATGTTTGTTTTAGAAGCATTTGAAAAAATAGCGTTAAAATTTTAATGCTTTTCTTAACATCTTGTTGTCAAATGCTTTAAGCTTTCTGCCAAAGGTGTTAAACGCTAATCGCTAACAACTTCAAACATTTATGCCAAACAATAATCTTCTTTGAACAAGTCATATTTTATAACTTAGTTTAACAATTTAACTTGGTTTGTATCGTATTATAAGCATATATATACATTCAGCAGTACTGCTTAGGAAATCAAGAGTCCCACGACGCCCAAAAAACAAATACACTAGTCGGTTTTAATATTAAAAAATAAAATTCACTTTTCCCAAATCAAGAAATCATAAAAAAAACTTATAAACCGAACCTTCAAATTATGCAAAAAGTTACTAAAATGATCTTAAACTTTTAGCTAATTACGATTTCTTTATATAACAAACTTTATTTATTAAATATGGAACGTATATCTAACGAGTCATTCGTAAAAAAAATACCACTGAAAAGATATTCGAATTGCGAACAAAACGAGCCTAATATTGAAATGCTTCTAACATACACATGATTTTATAAAAAAAGTTCAAGCTTAATATATATTTTTGTAAAAATAAAAAGAAGAACTTTGAAAACACATTCCTAATAACGTTAAAATAAACCAAAGAATTATATGAAAGTTTGAATACGAACAACTCCATCTAACCTAAATTAACGTAAAATCCCGCGCTCCACAACGGAGCGCATGTTAAAAACCTCGCTATATAACAAACAACAATATTGCTTGGGGAAATGTGTTTTTTTCACGAACTCCAACACACTATTTACCGAAATAGTCCTTGATGTTATCGGTTCGCTGCAAAGTTAGTCCTGAATGACTAACTTTGCAACGGAACGCTAACTCAAGAACTATTTTCGTAAAAAAGTTCAGAAACAATTTACGAAAATAGTTCTCGGGTTTATCCGTCATTTGCAAAGTTAGTCTTTAATGACTAATTTACTATATGAAAATAGTCCTTGTGTTATCTTTCCGTTGCAAAGTTAGTCTTTATCGTAAAACCTCGCGCTCCACTACGGAGCGCGAGTAAAAAACCTCGTTTTAAATCTTAACCAATAATTTTCAATACCTATTCATAATTTTCAACCATTATTTTAATTTTAATTTAATCTTAAATATATACACTGTCTAGGAAATTATACTGTTCAACAAAAATTCTTTTTTCTTTTTTTGAAAATTTACACAAACAGATGTTTTACTAGCGTTGCAAAACAAGTCCCTGACAACTAACAATGAAAACAAGATTAGTTCTCATGGACCTAATGCGTAACAGTATGATTTAAGATTTCCTGAAAGTATATACACAAACAGTCTCAAATTTTTAGCTTATATGGCCTAACAAATCTTAGAAGACTAACAGTGTAATAGATGTCGTCCCTTTAGGGACCAAAAGCGTAACATAAATTTACATAAATCATGGCTTTAAGCCTTTAAGGCTTTAGGCTACCTCTCAATGCAAAACTCATCCATATGTCAATTACATAAATAGTCCTTTCTTTTTACGGTCTTAACGAAATCCATCTTTATAGACCAACCACGTAACAGAAATTTACATGATTGGTGCATGTAGTTTACCTCATCTTGCAAAAATCATCCCTAAACTTTTGTTTTTTGTGAAAATAAATTTTACCAAAACACCACCAAGTTTTAGCTCGATTTTTTTTAGAACGGCTTGTTAGTTGTTAGTGGTTCAGGTCCAACAGTGACATCCAATTGGGCAGTATGATGTACCCTGAACCCGCCTGTACTTTCTCCTATTTCGCCTGAAGGGGTAAAAGTCCCGGGTGAGACTTGAACTCAAGACCTCCCCTAGCCAAACATCCACTCCCCGAACCTCTAAGGAATCTTGGTGGCCAACTGAGCTAGCCCAGTTGGTAGCTCGAATTACGTAATTCAATGCTAAAGACCATAAAATAACATAAATCGTCCTTAACATTTTGAATTTCATCTGTAAGTTAAAATTTTAAAAGTTATTAGTCTATGCTAAAATTATATTATAAGTAAATAAAAAAATTGAATGAAATGAAATCTTATACGTAACTGTTTGATGTAAAATCACCCGCCCCGCAACTGAATGCATGTAAAAAATCCTTGTTATTTAAGTTTCAAAGCATATATGTTTATCATTGTTTACTTTTATAATATAAGTTATATATGTTTTACAATTTTGTAGTATATACCAAGGTTGCAAAAATCGTGAATCGTTAGCCAGGCGGTCGACCACTTTGTAGCTTGTAATCGGTCAAGGCAGGATTAATCGGTGATTAATCGGATTGACATTTCTGACAAAATTTGGGTATTTCCGGCAAGTATTATGTATTTCGGGTGACTTTTTGATATTATTGGCAATACTCTTTTCTAAAAAAAACTTGTAATAGATTTAAACGATTACTATAAGTGATCAAAATAAGTTTACGGTTAGTTTTAGGTACTTCTGGCAAGATTAGAAGGTTTTCGGGAAGTTTGACCGTCGTTGACCACCGTTGATCGCCGTTGACCTATTTGTTTGACTCTTTTACATTAATCGGCAAGGTTGGTGGCCTTGTAGCGCGTAATCGGCGATTAATCGGCCTTGTAGACCTTGTTTTGCATAATGACATAATGTCCTAATCGATATTAGGACGTATTGGTTTTGTCAAAAACTTGTACATTAGCAAGAATTAGTTGTCTACACAGACCATGTTATCTTATATCTTGAACAATGAAGCTAGTCTACATAAAATATTTTTCTAAATTAATTTGTGTAGGACAGGGATTTATTCCCTCTGAAGCTTCTTTGAATCAGTCATTAAATTATGATTGGTGCACCGTTCCAATTACTCTTGCAGTCTTTTTCTTTGTTATCACCTAGAATATGCTGATGTCGTAAGCATGTTACAATTTGCATCTTAGTACACGGTACTTTTTGACATCTAGTGATCACATTGTTCAATCATCATGGTACTTTTACGATGATCAACAGATTTCCTATGACTCCATTAAATATCTTTATGTTTGTAATGAACTACTAGAAAATAATCCACTACCTTGTCAGTAGTCAACATATGTATTTAGATTAATATCGTAATTGTTTTTCACATAACATTGATCGCATATAAATTTAACTGCAGAGTAACTGCCGTTGCGACGTGCAGGTACCCGACTTGTAATCACTGTTGAAAAGTTTTTCTATCATCTTTGACAAGTTTATAAACCTTTGAGGTCTTATGGTAACTTCTTTTCTCTTTATAGCCGTTATTGCCTTTTTTTGGTTATCTTGTCATTTCTCAGGGGCTAAAAGTGTTAAGTCTGGAAAGTTGTCTCGGCTATATATCTTCTCATCTCTAGGGTTTGAAGAAAGACACACACACATCACACAACCGTTTTCTCTCAAAATTACAACCCTTCTTCATCATCCATTCATATAATGTAATCGTGTGATTTTAGTTAATAGTTAGGTTGTTTAATTATTGTATTTCCAGATAGCATCCGTTTGGGGACTATCTTTTCTTATGTATGTTCGGATAGCACCCGTTTGGGGACTATCCTTCTTTACTTGTTAATAAAGAGCTACGTTTGGCTATTGATTGTTCTTTGGATATCATTTTTAACATGGTATCAGAGCTTTAGGTTAAAGCTCGTTTAAAGATCTTCATCATTTTTGGGGGTTTTATGTTTTCAGATAAGATCTGAGTGATTTGGTCTCAGATCTAAAGGTTTTTTGAAGTTTGGAAAAAGGTGATACGTGTTTTTTGGAGTTCAGGGTTTGATTTTCAAAACCCTAATTTTTTGGTCTAATATTGGGGGTTTGTCTCTGGTGTATTTGGAGTGAGTCTATTGTGTCTTGACTAAGGGAATCAAGAACAATAGGCTGGTTTGTGAGAATCAATTGTGTCTTGACTAAGGGAATCAAGAACAATTTGATTCATCTTCTTCCGCTGGTTGCTTAAAGCACTGTAACACCTCTCTTCTCCCCTTATCTCTCTCTTAATATTTGAGATCCTGCCCTTGACCTACCACTTTAGTGGCAAGGAAGCCTGGGAACTATTCTCATCTATTATTCTTCATGCTTTGATCTGTGTTCATTGCTTGTTTAGTTTTGTTCTTTAGTATTTAGTTTTTTTGACTGCTTCCTAGTTGTCTCTTCGTTGCTTATCTGTGTGTGCATCTTTGATTTGTCATCATGCCTGATTCTAGTAATTCTGAGTTGATTAGTTCTTTAGATGCTGGAAATCCATTGCATCTGCAAACTAATGACAATAGTAGTGGTCCTCTTGTTAATGTTAAACTTACTGGTTGTGAAAACTACAGGGTTTGGGCTAATGCTATGAAAATTGCCTTGCAAGCTAGGAACAAAATGTGTTTTGTTGATGGAACTTGTGTTAAAACTGCTTATGTGACTAGTCCTGCTTTATCTAATCAATGGGATAGGTGCAATGCTGTTGTCTTGTCTTGGTTATTAAGTAGTATATCTGAAGATCTCTATTTGAGTCAAGTTTATTCTGAAAATGCTGCTGAAGTTTGGAAAGAGTTAAAAGATACATATGATAAACTTGATGGTTCTATTTTGTTCAATCTTATCCAGAAAATTAACAACTTCAAACAAAATGGTCTGCCTGTTTCTGAATACTATCATAAACTAAACTCTTTGTGGAGGGAATTTGATATGCTTACTAAGTTCTCTCCTTGTACTTGTAATGCTAGAACTGAATCTGGAAAACACCAACAGTTAATGAAGTTAATGCAATTTTTGATGGGTTTGGATGATGTTTATCAACCTACTAGGAGTTCTTTGTTGACCCAACCTGAATTACCTGATGTTAAAGATGCCTTTGTGATTGTTTGTAGAGAAGAATCTCATAGGGGGCTTGGGTCTACATCTGGGGTTCTTAAACCCCAGGTTAGCTCTTTTGTTGCTAAAACTGGTGATAATTTTAAGGGCCAAAACAGAAACAACAACAATTTCAACAATCAAAATGCCACCAACAGAAACCAGTCTAACAATTACAACAACAACAACAATGGGACTAACAGGATTCAATATAACTCTTTAAGTTGTCAAAACTGTGGTATGAAAGGGCACACTATTGACAGATGTTTTGAGATAATTGGTTATCCACCTGGTTTTAAGAAAAACCCTAATGGAAATTTTGGAAACAACAACAAAAGAGGCTTTTCTAATAACAACAATAGGGGTGGGTCTAGCAACAATGTTGAGGTTCAAACCCAAAATGGCCCCTTACCTTTCACTACTGATCAAATTTCCAAGTTAATGAGCTTAATAGGTGAAAAGGAAAATTCTGGTGTGCATGCCAATATGGCAGGTATAAACTTTAGCTTCTTTAATGCAAATGTGTTCTTTAACAATCATTTCTACAAATTCTTCAATGCTAATATTAAAGTTAATGGTGTCAACTTTAATTTTGGATGGATAATTGATTCAGGAGCAAATCAACACATAACTAACTCCACAAAAAACATGACTAATGTTATTGACATATCTGATTTAAACATCACTGTTGGTCACCCAAATGGGACCATTGCTAAGATTAATCATGTTGGTAATTTGAAACTTACTAATAATGTGGTATTGTTTGATGTGTTGGTTATACCTGAATACACTGTGAGCTTGTTGTCTGTTAACAAAATGATTAAGGATAGCAAATTGCATGTTGGCTTTAATGAATATGATTGTGTTATTCAGGATTTGAAAAAAGAGACTGTTCTGGGGACTGGTAGTGAGTCTGGTGGTTTATATGTGTTTGACATTGACTGTAAGTTGCCTAGAGTTAAGAGTAATTTCTCTATTCTGTGTTGTCATGTGTCTAAATGTGTCTGGCACAAGAGGTTGGGTCACCCTTCTGATCAAGTTTTAAAAGTGTTAAAATCTAGCTTAAAGACAACCAAACCTGATCATAATGACCCTTGTGACATATGTCACTTCTATAAACAAACTAGAGAACCTTTCCCCTTAAGTGATCACACTTCTGAAAGTCTGGGTGATCTCATTCACCTTGACTTGTGGGGTCCTTATAGGATTACCTCCAGAGAAGGATACAGGTATTTTTTTAACCATTGTAGATGATTTCTCTAGGGCTGTCTGGGTTTATTTGATAAAGTCTAAGGATGAAGTGTTTGGTTATTTTGTAGAGTTTGTTAATCTTATTGCTAATCAGTTTCTTAAAAGAATTAAAGTTATAAGATCTGATAATGGTACTGAATTCATTAACAACAAAATGGAAAAAAATTTAAAGGAGAAGGGTATCATCCATCAGACCTCCTGTGCCTACACCCCTCAGCAAAATGGCATTGCTGAGAGAAAGCACAGGCATCTTCTTAATGTTGCTAGGAGTTTGTTATTTCAAGGAAACATTCCTTTGTGTTTTTGGACTGATTGCATTTTAACTGCTACCTACTTAATCAACAGGCTTCCATCTTCTGTCCTTGCTGGTAGATCTCCTTTTTGTATGCTTTATGGTAGAGAACCTTCCCTTTCCCACCTGAGATGTTTTGGTTGTCTATGTTTTTCTAGTGTCTTAAATAATGCTGATAAGTTTTCACCTAAATCTGAAAAATGTATCTTAATTGGTTACTCAAGTTCAAAAAAGGCTTATAAGTTATTAAGTTTGGAAAACAGGAGTTACATTTTTTCAAGAGATGTCAAATTCTATGAAACCATTTTTCCTTACAAAATGAAGTCTAATAACAAAACCTTTGAACTAAATAATGAAGTTAACTCTAGGAACTTTTTTGATTTATTTGAGTCTAGTCATCAAGACATCTCAAGTCCCAATGATGATGGAGAGGGACCATCTGATGATGCAGGGGAGGTAATTGTGGATCATCAATCAACTGATACTGCAGAGGAGCAGCCCTTTGATGATGATGACCATACTGCATCATCAATGGATGATAATCCAATCTCTGAGGGCAATGGACCCAATACTCAACACATTCCTACCTTTGATATCAGCAATAGGACAGATGATGATACCTCTGTTTGTGTTAACACTAGAAGGTCTGGTAGAGTGTCTAAACTGCCTGATAAGCTGAATGATTTTGTGCTTGATAATAAGGTTAAGTATGGCCTTAATAGATATGCTAATCACACTGTGTTATCTGCTGATGCTAGTTGCTTTATCTCTAATTTGAACAAGACTGTTGAACCTACCTGTTACAATGATGCTATCAAAGATATAAATTGGGTTCAAGCTATGAACAATGAAATGGAAGCTTTGTATCTTAACAACACCTGGATTCTTACTGATTTACCTTTAAATAGGAAAGCTATTAAGTCTAAATGGGTTTATAAAATCAAATATAAATCTAGTGGTGAAGTTGAAAGGTATAAAGCTAGGCTTGTGGCCAAGGGTTGTGGGCAGAAAGAAGGGGTTGACTATGAGGAAATTTTCAGTCCTGTTGTAAAAATGAGTACTGTAAGATGTTTTATCAATATGGCTGTTCAAAAATCTTGGAACATTTTTCAAATGGATGTGAACAATGCTTTTTTATATGGGGATCTTACTGAAGATGTTTACATGATTCCTCCTCCTGGTTTTTTTGATAAAAATGAAACAAGAGTTTGCAAACTTGTTAAGTCCCTATATGGTTTAAAACAGGCCCCAAGGCAGTGGAACAAAAAACTTGTTGAAACTTTATCTAAGGTTGGATTCTTACAAAGCAAAAATGATCACTCTTTGTTTACCAAAAACAAAGATGGAACATTTCTTGCCTTGTTAGTCTATGTTGATGACATTATTGTCACAGGAAACAACAATGATGAAATTTCAAAAATAAAAGTCTATCTAAATCAAAAATTCAAGATAAAAGATTTAGGAGAACTTAAGTTTTTTCTTGGAATTGAAGTTGTTAAAACCAGAAATGGTTTATGTCTCAATCAGAGAAAGTATTGCATTGAACTTTTGTATGAATATGGTCTTCTTGGCTGCAAACCTGTTGCTACCCCCATGCCTGAAAATGGCATTCTTGCTCATAAGGAAACTGAAAATGATAAACCTCTTAAGAATGTCACTAGCTATCAAAAAATTGTTGGAAAATTGATTTACTTATGTAATACCAGACCTGATATTGCTTATGCTGTTCACTGCCTTAGCCAACACATGCATTCTCCCCTTCAATCTCACTTTGAGGCTGCCTTAAGAGTTCTAAGATACCTTAAGTCTGCACCTGGTGCTGGTATTAGTTACACTAAATCCAGCTCCAGTTCCATCTGTGCTTATGCTGACTCTGATTGGGCAAAATGCAAAATGACTAGAAGATCTGTGTCTGGTTATTGTGTGTTTATCTATGGTTGTTTGGTATCTTGGAAGAGTAAAAAGCAAGCCGCTCTTTCTAAATCTTCTGCTAAAGCAGAATATAGATCTATGGCCTCTGCTGTTTGTGAAGTAAAATGGATTATCAAAGTTCTGAAAGACTTGAATTTCTCAAGTCAGATTCCTGCATTTTTGTTTTGTGACAATAGCTCTGCTATTCAGATTGCTGCCAACCCTGTTATGCATGAAAAAACCAAGCACTTTGATATTGATGTTCACTTGATAAGGGAAAAGGTTGCATCTGGATTGATCAAAACTGTGAAAGTTGACTCTGAAAATCAAATTGCTGATATTTTGACCAAAGGATTGGGAACCATGCAGCATAGAAAATTATTCTCAAAACTGTCTCTTCTTAACATTTTTGGTTTATAAACTTGAGGGAGGGTGTTGAAAAGTTTTTCTATCATCTTTGACAAGTTTATAAACCTTTGGGGTCTTATGGTAACTTATTTTCTCTTTATAGCCGTTATTGCCTTTTTTTGGTTATCTTGTCATTTCTCAGGGGCTAAAAGTGTTAAGTCTGGAAAGTTGTCTCGGCTATATATCTTCTCATCTCTAGGGTTTGAGAAAAGATATATACACATCACACAGCCGTTTTCTCTCAAGATTACAACCCTACCACATCATCCATTCATATAATGTAATCGTGTGATTTTAGTTAATAGTTAGGTTGTTTAATTATTGTATTTCCAGATAGCATCCGTTTGGGGACTATCTTTTCTTATGTATGTTCGGATAGCACCCGTTTGGGGACTATCCTTCTTTACTTGTTAATAAAGAGCTACGTTTGGCTATTGATTGTTCTTTGGATATCATTTTTAACATGGTATCAAAGCTTTATGTTAAAGCTCATTTAAAGATCTCCATCATTTTTGGGGGTTTTATGTTTTCAGATAAGATCTGAGTGATTTGGTCTCAGCTCTAAAGGTTTTTTGAAGTTTGGAAAAAGGTGATACGTGTTTTTTGGAGTTCAGGGTTTGATTTTCAAAACCCTAATTTTTTGGTCTAATATTGGGGGTTTGTCTCTGGTGTACTTGGAGTGAGTCTATTGTGTCTTGACTAAGGGAATCAAGAACAATTTGATTCATCTTCTTCCGCTGGTTGCTTAAATAACTGTAACACCTCTTTTCTCCCCTTATCTCTCTCTTAATATTTGAGATCCTGCCCTTGACCTACCACCTTAGTGGCAAGGAAGCTTGGGAACTATTCTCATCTATTATTCTTCATGCTTTGATCTGTATTCATTGCTTGTTTACTTTTGTTCTTTAGTATTTAGTTTTTTTTACTGCTTCCTAGTTGTCTCTTCACATCTCACATTTTAAGCTCGTTAACTACGGTGCTAAGTCCAAATCTCGACCCCAGCACCTACAGTCTCAATTTCAAGATAAACTTCGATTCGTCTTTGGTCTGGAATACGCAAACAATTATAACAATTTAACATTTTTAAACATCATTTACTTTTCTTTACAGGGTTAAACAGAGGATTTGATTTCTAAGAAACGATAATAAAGAACATAATCTTCATCTAATGGAATTTGCTATGTATGCGCTATAAATATAGCTCCTAGATATATAGACACCAAAACCCTTTAGGGGACACTGATGAAAGTTTAATTTAAGAATATGTGTTTTCGTCTTTGATCTAACTAGTTATAAGTACCGCGGACGGTGTTTAGAAATGAATCACCAGAACTAGTATTAACCATGCAAAGAAGTCTTGAAATCGCACTCATCTACAACAAGGACCACACACAGGACGACCACGTAAGTGATCATTTCAAACCTTATTTACATATCAACATATATTAATCACATGAGATGAATATACCCATTTGGAATACGTGTAGTCCTGTAATTCGCAGTGGGTATTCTGGGTCGGTCCCTTCATTTGCACTCGTTGCCTTGTATCACGAAGTTGTCATTAGGGCCATTCCCTTCAAGAGCGGTTTTTAAGTTGTTCAAATGTTAAAAGTTATGTGAATTGTAAAATTACACGGCGCAACAAATATTGATATGACAAATCGGCTTTCAAAGGGTCGCCGATTAAGGGATTGAGTAATATATGAACGTGAAAACGGTAAATCATGGTACACAAGGTTTAGTGAACCGAACAACCAAAATAAAAGTAAACAAAATTGCATAGTAAAAATGAATCAAACTTATTAACCCTTTCCATATAAGCCAATCTTCTTCTATATATCTTTTCTTGCATGCTTGATTTGGAAGGTATGTCCGGCTAATATGAGTCGTACTCGGACCATCGAACGGTTATACCGGTTTTTGGGTTTTTTATTAAAAGTGACAGTGGACTAAACGGTTTTTTTTACCGGTTCTAAACCCGGTTTTATCCGGTTTTTTAAAATAACCGGTTTTAACCGGTTTTTATTTTTATTTTTATTTTTATTTTTATTTTTTTTATATCCGTTATAAAAAAAAACGGTCAACAAAGTCGGTCAACTAGCCGTTATCCGTGGAAGTATGTGTATGTTTGAAAGATTATTTGGACGGAGTAGATAGGGTACAACATGAAACATCGTTGGAAGGTCCGATATTAGAAGACGTTGAAGAAACTATAGCAAGAGAAAAGTTGATTTAGGGATATCACCTCCGAATACCGAATTAGATGAATGTGAGTTTGAAGGGCTTTTAGATATTGAAGACGTTTAGATGTAGAGATTTTTTGAAGATTAATGGATAGAGTATAACGGGTTGACTGCCAATGCCGAAGCTTGATCATACTTGAGTACACTAATATGTTTTGGGTGATGGGGCATGCCGAAGCTCGAAATGTATTGGAATTTATTTATTTCTTAGTAGTATAATTGTATTGTTTAATAAAACTTCATGGTTGTATTGTTTTAGTATGTTTCCGGTGCCAAATAAAAGTTGATGATTGTATTTGTTTAGTCATGTTTCGTGTGTTGTATTGTTTAGTTAAATGTTTGATAATTAACAAGTTTATTAAATAAATGTTCGAAGTTTTAAATTCCGAAAAAAACCGAACCGATATAAAAACCGATTCCGAACATTTATAACCGAAAAATACCGAACCGGTAAAAAACCGATTCCGAAAATTTATAACCGAAAAAAACCGATTTTGAAAAAACCGAAACCGGTTATTAGAAAAACCGGTTTTTTTAAAACCGGTTTTCTAAAAACCGGAAACCGGTTTTAACCGATTTTTTTGCACCTCTACTCACACTTCATAACCCAAATTTACCTTTTAGCGCATCTCATGAAGAATAAATTAGACACCCAAAAGTTTTATACTGGCTTGTGCATGCTCAAAAGCATCGACCTTGATATGTAAATACATGTTATAAAAAAATGTAACATTTTATATTAGTTAAGCTACTCGAGCAGGCCCGACAAACTTAACTTACTTCTCACTCTGAGATGGTTCCTTCACCACTAATTTCATTACTACTACAGGCACGAACAGAATCAGTACACAAAGTCACCAGGTGCATTTACGAAACAAAATTACACGCACAACTTTTTAGCACAAGATGCATTTAAAAAAAAGTTTTTTTTAACAAAATTAACATTACGAGACAAAAATTCATGGGTGTCATGTGACCCTCGGGACTCACCCTGATTCCGGGCCCTGACTACAAGGTTTAAATATTCAATTCGTTGATTATCTTGTTCCTAGTAAGAAAAGATGATTCACATTCGAGTGTACTGGTCACTTGACGAGAAAACAAGCAAAAGTACCCGCGCGTTGCTGCGGAGCGAGTATGTTTTCGTTGATGTGGGGCGGGGGGTTTTTATTTATTTATTGGTGTCGACAATTAAATTTTTTTTAGGTTTTTTTTATCAAGCAAAATTGCCCGCGCGTTGTGGCTGAGCCTCACGTTTAATAGTTTTTTTCATATGGGCTTATGTGTTGGGCCTCATGTCGCGGGTGTTTTTTATCTGATTAAATCAGTACTTTTGTAAATTTTTTCCTATTTTGTGCCGAGCAATTTTTTTTATATTGGGTTTATTTTTTCGGTCTCATGTTTAATAGTTTATTTTTTTTATATGAGCTTATGTTTTGGGCCTTATGTCGCGGATATTTTTTTATCTGAATAAATCAGTACTTTTGTAAAAAAAATTCTTATTATGTGTCGAGCAATTTTTTTTATATTGCCTACTTAAAAAAAAACTTATGAGTTGGTCTCAGGTCGCGGGTATTTTGATCTGATTAAATCAGTACTTTTGTAATTTTTTTCCTATTTTGTGCCGAGCAAAATTTTTTTATATTGGGTTTATTTTTTCGCTCTCATGTTTAATAATTTGTTTTTTTTATATGGGCTTATGTCTTGGGCCTCATGTCGCGGATATTTTTTTATCTGAATAAATCAGTACTTTTGTAAAAAAAATTCGTATTCTGTGCCGAGCAATTTTTTTTATATTGCCTACTTAAAAAAAAAACTTATGTGTTGGGTCTCATGTCGCGGGTATTTTTTTATCTGATTAAATCAGTACTTTTGTAATTTTTTTCCTATTTTGTGCCGAGCAATTTTTTTATATTGCCTACTTAAAAATAAACTTATGTGTTGTGTCTCATGTCGCGGGTATTTTTTTTATCTGATGAAATCAGTACTTTTGTAATTTTTTTCCTATTTTGTGCCGAGCAATTTTTTTTATATTGCCTACTTAAAAAAAAACTTATGTGTTGTGTCTCATGTCGCGGGTATTTTTTTTATCTGATTAAATCAGTACTTTTGTAATTTTTTTCCTATTTTGTGCCGAGCAAATTTTTTTTTATATTAGGTTTATTTTTTCGGTCTCATGTTTAATAGTTTGTTTTTTTTATATGGGCTTATGTGTTGAACGTCATGTCGCGGGTATTTTTTTTATCTGAATAAATCATTACTTTTGTAATTTTTTTCCTATTTTGTGCCGAGCAATTTTTTTTTATATTGCCTACTTAAAAAAAAACTAAATGGACCGGCCCAAATTGGGAGCCCAAAAGGCCGGCTACTGTATCAAGACGACATAAACGTCGTTTTAAACGAGCTTTGAATATATGATAATAAATAAACTTGTAATTTAACGCGACTCAGAAGTCGTAACAATCAAAACTAGTAAGGATCTTTCTGGTTTCCTTTAAAGACTGTCGCACAGGTTTTAATATATATGGTATGCAATGAAATCAAAATAATTGAAATCTAGTTCTGTGATGCTTAGTAAGATTCCGATAACATTACTAGAAATATTTCTAATTTGAAAACCTCGGAAATTGAAGGAGTCTCACAAGCGTATTGCAGTCTCACTCGGTTAAAGTTAACCAACAAGACCAAGCACTAGGTTTAGATTTTAGAAGATATAAAGTCTCAGGTGGCTCAAAAATCAGCATACCATAAACCGATATTCGATTGTGGTCTACGAGCTGAGGTCCACATTCATCAAAGTTCCACGTACCTTTCTCGACATTCATCACATTTTGGTTCACCTAGCCGCGTTTCAAAAGTTGTTCGAATGGTCTGAAATCATTTCATACATCATCTTAGTCATTCTTTGTCCTTTCTTGTTATTATTATCTTTTGCATTTTCGCACCTTTCTTTCATGTATTGTTGTCGTCGACGTTATGTTCTTTGCTCATACGAAACCTTAGCCGATTTAATCTTTTGTAAAGCTAGAAAGAAAATACACTAAAAAGATGGTCAATGAGGAGAAAACTACTTGCAACAACTTGTGATATGGGTATGAAGATATAAAGCCTATCAATAATGTTGGTTTGCATAATAATTGAAAGTATAAAGTGATGAAAGGGAAAATCTTTTTATGTTTAATGCTTCGTGACTCTCTAATTGGATAGGAGGCAACCCTTGACCCCTTGTTCTTTGTGAGTTAAGATCAACATATACCCATTATTTGTCATAGATCCAATGAATCAATCTCAACCATCTATTTTTTCATCAAAAAAAAACCACTTTCCACCTTTTTTTAAAAAATAAAATATCTTACAAACGGTAAATCGTCACACGATAAAAAATACACCATCGCGACAAGTATTTTTTTATCTTTCAGTAGACGGGTGACACGATATACTTTCGAGGAACTTTTTTTCGATTTTTTTTCAGTCACGAATTGCGAAAATCATATATGATTCGTATAACGAATCATATATGATTTCATAAAATCATATATGATTTGTGATTCCGACGAACTTTTTTTCAATTTTGTTTCAGTCACGAATTGCGAAAATCATATATGATTCGTATAACGAATCATATATGATTTCATAAAATCATATATGATTTCATAAAATCGTATATGACTTCATAAATTGCGTAACGATTAACAGTGTGTGAGATATTTAATTTTAAAAAAAAGGTGGAAAGTGGGTTTTTTTTTATTTTTGATGAAAAAATAAGTGGCTAGGATTGGTTCATTGGGTCTATGACAAATATTGGGTCTATATTGAACTTTTGGCTGTTCTTTGTTCTTTTCTACTCCCTCTGTCTTAAAATTATTGTCACCCGACAAAAAAACACAGAGTTTAAGAAAAATGCATTTATTACTGATTTCTCTTTCTTACTTTTTGGCAGAATGACAGTTTTACCCTTAGCTAATTAACTAAAGTCTTCTTTAAAGTTTGTAATAATAATTTCAAACAAAGATAATATAGTAAACTTGATCAAACTTCACTATCTATTTTTAGTAATGATAATTTAATTGGGGCATTTAAAAAAAAAAGATGGACAATAAAAATTGGACAAAAGGAATATATAGTAACCAATCATATTACATCCATTGAAGGAATTATTAATTGTTTCATCCTTAAAGGTTTCACTAGCAAATATAACTATACACTTTATGACTAGCTAACCTAAAACAGAAGTTATTATCATCTATAAGCAAAAGCTTCTTGTTGGTTTTGCAAGTGCTATGTCTAGTGTTTCGTATGCATTTTAATAAGTAGCTTATTGTTAAGTGGAATAATAATGTTATTATATCACAACATATCATAATAGCTCGTGTAAATGTTTAAGTAGTCCCCTTGTGGGTACACACAAGTCGTCAACTTTTATGTAACATATAAAAGTGAATGATGCGTTTTTATTGTAATGTCAAATATTTTAAAAGTGTAATGTAATATGTGTAAGCCCTATTGGCTTAACCGATAATTATGGTCTTCCCAAAGACGGAAGAACGACATGCGACGGAACAAGACGGTAAAGCAACCGCTCATTGTCGTTTAGTTGTCCGTCACTCGCAGTCTCTACGTAAGAGGTGATGACTAATCTATTGTTAGCATTGCTACGATTACATCCCACCAAGTCTAACATATAAGTTCAATCATGTTTTATTGAAAAATCAATTGGTGATAACAAGAGTAGCTCATCAAGCTTATATACTAACTTTGTGATCATCTTTAGACCGATATTGGATTTGGTTTGTACACTTAATTATACTTCTTTCAATCCCAAACCACCATGAGCCTCTCATTCAACTATAGGCATGATCCCATATTTTTCATATCGCCGACCTGTATCATCGGAACACACCGCCTTTTACCGGCTTCCTTTCGGTACAAGGTTTACCGAGATCCACTTATACCGTCGAATCGGGTTCTAATCGAGGGAAAACCATCCACATCACAACTGGGCCCAATCGTGGCTCTAATACCGTTTGTTAGGATTTCTATGGCCTAATATCTCACGAAGTAGAACATATAAGCTCAACTGATGTTTGATTCTAAAACCAATTGGTGATAAAATGAGTAGTTCACCAAACTTATATGTTAACTTTGTGATCATCTGTAGACCAATATGAGATTGGGTTTGCACACCTAATATCTATAGTTATAAGGGTTAATTTCATATATCCCCAACTTAAGCCTTATAATGTCATATTTACCCAATCAAAACTTATAATGACATATATACCCAATATAAATAACAATTTGTCATATTTACCCAAAACTAGTTACAATATAATTTATGTTATTTAAATACCCATTATATCCCTAATAACTTTTTTTTGAACATCAGATTTTTATTAAAACACTAGCAAGAAGCTAGAAAAGATTACAAGATAACAAAATTAAGGTTTTGTAACCAAGTGACCCAATTAACATTACACTTAGATCGACTAGAGCACCACGTATAAGAAAATTGAACTACATCATCGAATAAGAGAGCATGCCTTGGTTGACAATTCTCAAAGAGCAATTGATTTCTGAAGCGCCAAATTAAACACCACATCACGTAACAAATACCTTCAAGGAACACCTTCAATTGCTTATGTAAACGAATATTGACAATCCAGATGAGCCACTCGTTATAGGAGTTAAAAGCCACATCTTCAAGTTCCCACCAAATCAAAAAATTTCTCCAAACTTGGCGAGCCAAGGGACAAGCGAAAAAAATATGGGAAGTGGATTCCACAGCCGAATTACAAAGGGGACAAGCAATTGATGAAATATCCATTCCTCTAAGCGAAAGATTAGCTCTAGTAGGTAATTTATCCAAGCAAACCCTCCAAGCATGAACATTTACCTTGATGGGAACGACTCTAAGCCATCTAGTTGGAACTTCAGCTTTCGGCAAGATTGTATTATCAATTAAGATGCGAGAGGATTTAACCGAAAACTCTTGTGAGCCTTCTAAAGACCAACACCATCTATCTGATATATTTGGGAGCACAAGATCAGCAACTTTCGAGCAAAGTAAACCATAATTTTCCTGCTCCACACCACCTCTTGGCATCCTACGAAAAGAATGAGACAAAGAGGGATGACCCATTTTCTCGGCCACACTAATAGATTTACACATCTCTAAAGCATATAACCTTTTATAAAGAACCTTCAACGCAACCTCTCCTAACCAAGAATCATCCCAAAAAGAAGTATTCTCACCGTTGCCAACTTTTTTTTGAATGAAATCCATAAGATTTATACCTTTACTTTGAAGCGAATGAATAGCAAGAATTACGTCTTGCCATGGAGATCTTCTAGGAATCAACTTATGAGTATCTAAAGCTCCTTTGTTACCAAAGATGGCTTTAATAAAACGAGTCCACAAAGACGAACCATCAGTTAGAAATCTCCAAACCCACTTGAAAAGGAGAGCGCGATTATGTGCAAAAAAACTAGAGACACCAAGACCACCATTCTTTTTTGAGGTTAGAACCATATTCCAGCCAATCCAAGCAAGCTTCCTATCAGAACCATCAACTCCATAAAAGAAATTCCGACGAATAGATTCCAAATGATTTAACACGCCAATTGGAACCTTGAATATAGACATATGATAAAGCGGAATCGAGGTGAGAACCGACTTTAAAAGGGTAAGGCGGCCGCCTATAGAAAGGAGTTTAAGCTTCCATTTGGACAATCTCGAAGAAACCTTAGAGATAACATCGTCCCACGAGTTAATTCTTGACATGTTGCTACCAACCTTCACACCAAGATAATTGAAGGGAGCAGTTAAAATAGAGCAGCCAATCAAAGAAGCTGCAGCTGCAACAACATTTGAGCTAACACCAATCCCCATCAATTTGCTTTTGTGAAGATTAATTTTAAGGCCTGAAGCTAAGTAGAAACACCTCAAAACACTCAATAAAGTTTGAATGTTATTGTTGGTCCACTCACCAATAAAGACTACGTCATCCGCATAAAACAAATGAGAGATCGTGAAAGAGTCGTTTAGAGAGATACCTTTATATAAACCGGCGTTTAAGACTCTCTTGAACGTGAGGTGAAGAGTTTCCATAATCAAAATAAATAAAAAAGGAGAGATGGGATCACCTTGCTTTAAGCCTTTATGGAACTGGAACTCCAAAGTAGGGCTACCGTTAACGAGCACCGATCCCATGGCGTTATTAAGACAACTACTGATCCAATTACGCCATTTTAAGCCAAAACCAAAAGCCTTTAGGGTCTCATCTAAGTAGTCCCATTTCACAGAATCAAAAGCCTTTTCAAAGTCCACCTTAAAAATCATCCCATTTAGCTTTTTAAACTTACACCAAGATAGAAGCTCATTAAGAATGAAAGGCCCATCAAGAATTTGACGATTAGCAACAAAAGCCGATTGAACATCACTTATGAGATAAGGCAGAACTAGACATAATCTGTTGGCCAAAATTTTTGCTATGATTTTGTAAACGCTCCCAATAAGACTTATAGAACGAAAGTCTTTCACAAATTTGGCATCTTGGATCTTGGGAATAAGGGCTATAAAAGAAGAATTGCATCCTCTACGGAAGTGCCCATTCATAAAAAAATCTCTGACAGCTTGAAACACATCATCATCAATTGTTGTCCAATACTTATGGTAAAATTCAAAGGAAAATCCATCTGGCCCAGGTGATTTGTTGGTGCCACAATCCCAAACAGCCCTTTTGACCTCTTCATAAGTAACAGGACGCTCCAAATCTTGAACTTGATCTGAAGATAGGCGAGTTGGAAAAGTGAAGTCAAAGCAGATACTAGGAGCTTGGATAGGCGAAAATTGCTTCTTGAAATGAGTAAAAAATTCATTTTTGACTCTGTGAGGTTCCGAAATCCATTCCCCATTAGCAAGAGTCCCACGAATGGCGAGTTGGGATCTCTTTTTATTCATAATACCATGGAAATATTTGGAGTTTTCATCACCTTCAATGGACCATCGGATTTTGGCTTTTTGAGAAATCTCCATGGCGTTCCTATTATTAAGCTCCTGAAGATCATTAAGAAGCGTGATTCTTTTGATAAGAATCTCATCATTACTCTTTCCTTGATCAATAAGCTTATCAACTTCTGAGAGATTTTGTTGAATGTTGATCTTCTTGTCATTTGACCTTTTGTTAGCTTCTTTTTGTTGAATGTTGAATGTTGTTCTTTTGTACTTACTTAATTAGAAGCTATACACTTAGGCTTCATACATAAAAAAATAAATTATTGTGTTTCTCAATTTTGCAAGACAATGTTTTTGCTCAAATAATTTCTATAATTCGGTATAGAGTAATAAAGCAAATTCCTGATGACGAGGCATACTACGAGTTTGCAGAACCCTTGAGAACATATTCTTGCTTCTTTGACGATACCTGTATATATAGAAGTGGCAAACTCGACATTTTTTGCTTGGTTTCTCAAAACACGTTACTTTCAAATTCTAATCTTTTTAATTTAACTGGTATGTCAAAATAATTACAAGTTTTAAATTACAAACCATGTTTTTTGTAAATAGATGATTAAAAGGTATATGCATTAAGGAGGTGTTTGGTTAAGATTATTTTGGTGCTATATCACAATAAACTCGTTCAAACACTTCCGGAAAAGTGCTTGATAGCTTTTTAAAGGCTTAAAAAATTATGTTATGATAACACACCTCTTTCCAATCACGGAGCAGAAACGGATATAAGAAGAAGCTTAGAAGAGGTTGGAGCCCAAGTGCCCATCAAAGCAACAAAATAATCACAAGTAGAAACTTGCTCTTTAACGAACATGTTAGGATTCCACATACATAAGATACCTCCTGAACAACCGACTGAATATCCTACAACATGGTCAAACATCTGATTTTCCCACAAATCCTTAATGGTGAGTAAACTAATACTCTCCGCTTTAGTTTCTTGAATAGAGGCAAAATTAATTCTATGCTTCTGACATAACTCCTTAATCCATCTCCGTTTAGCTTTGTTTCCAAGGCCTTGAATATTGAGAGACAGAAAATTCATTTAACAACATCAAAATCTCCTTGATCATAAATCAATTTTCATCATCACTTGATGATACCATATCATTACGCATGTCCTTTTCGAGGGCTAATTGTCGTAATGCATGATAAAAACCAACTGACATGAGAACCTCTAAATTTAACACATGACTACAACACAAAATAATGAAGGAAATGATTTGGAACTCGAAAATCAAACATCAGGCAAGACAAATTTATATTAAGTGTTATTGTGTCAAATACATCACACAAGATATTGATAATCTAAGCTTTATTTTTCGTGAATGTTTAATTGTATAGCTTAACCTTTTGAAAGTTATGTGTAGAATGGACTTTTAGAGTTGTAGGGAGTAGTTTTAATGGTGTTGTATCTTTTATGAAAATGATACTAGTATGTTCAAGAATTTAGAACTTAAAGTATTCTTTCCATTAGAAAACTCTGACCCAATCAATGCTCCCAACACAACCTAAAAGTTGTGAGTTTGTATAGATATAACTGTATGATCTATGAGATCCAGTTGCTAAAAACTAAGCAGGAAGATAACATGTAAGTTATGCACCATTAGTTGTGAACAAAAGAACAAGTATATGGTTAGTATATGGTTAATGATAAGTTATTAGGGGTATAATGAGAATTTTAATAACATAAATTATAATTTTAGTAGTTTTATGAAGAAATGGGTAAATATGGCTGATTGATGTTTTATATTGGGTATATATGTCATTATCAGTTTTGATTGGGTAAATATGGCATTATAAGGTTTAAGTTGAGGATATATGACAAATTGTTATCTATATTAGGTATATATGGCATTATGAGTTTTAATTGGGTAAATATGACATTATAAGGTTTAAGTTGAGGATATATGAAATTAACCCTATATCAAATGGGTTGTAATATGAATGAATTGTAATGTAATAAATTATGATTAGAATGTCATGAGTAGTAGTGTGAATTAATCGTAATCTTAAAAAAAATGTGTGTTACGTTGGTTGAGAACGTAATGTAATCTGAATTATATTTTCTTTCACCCTGTCAACCAAACAAGATTGTAACGTAATTCAAATTACAGTTACAACAAATTACACCGAATTTTAGCGAACCAAACGCCGTCTTAATATTATTAAGTAATAACATCATTTTTTCAATGTTCCAAACTTCCAATAGTAATTGAAGCTTTTTTCATTTGAGTATTATTACTGTTGGACGTATTTGGTGATACTGTTTGTCAAGTATTTGACCTTTCTTATCAAGTATCACGGTGAATACAAAATTCAGAAACGGGAAAAGGTGCTTTCGATCTCATCTGTTAATTGTTTGATCCCTTTTACTAAGCATCTTTAAGAGAGCAAGGTACCCTGCGCCATGGCCAACGTTTTTCGAAAAAACGCGACTCGACGATGCCACCAACGTACCGTGGCTCGCGCCGTCGTTGCCAGCGGAGGTGCTCCCGTTTTCTCTGTGTGTGTTTGTTGTTTGTGTGTTTTGATGGAAGTGATAAGCCAAATGAAGTAGACAACGTTGGTTTGTGTGTGTTTTAGTGGAAGGGTCAGGTATCAGCAAAAGGGAGAAGAAGGAAAATCTTATTTGTTACTGTATATGTTTAGAATATTAGTTTTTAAGAGTGTTTTTTTTACATATTTAGTCTTAAGTTATTTTCTTTACATTTTTAGTCTATAAATTATTTTTTTAATGTATCATTTATTTTTATTAATGAAATTTTAATTTTAGTTTAATCTATTGTTTTAAATGAAAAACAATTGTGGGGTTCAAAGGTGCACGTGGCATCAGAAATGTGATGTTACGGAGAGATGAGTGTTTTTAGTGTTCTGGGCGCTGTTATGAGAAAAAGTTGATGATATAACAGCACTTTTTCATACGACACCAGCAAGACGGCTTGAAAGTACCTAGTGCTCTAAGTGGTTGCAAGTTATATCTTATTACCACTTCCTAGTAGCTAATTTTATTTGTCAAGTAGAATGACTAAAAAATCTGGTGAACAAACTTCATTTTATTTTAAGTATTTACTTTTTTCAGAATGTTATTGTTCATCAAATTGCAAAAAATGGCAAAATGGTTTTTGGGGTTTGGTTTTTGACAAAAATTGTCTATGTGTTTTATTAAACAGTCTTTGAATAGTTGCAAAAAGGTCTCTAAAGTCTTAAAACACTGCAAGAAAAAGTCCCCAAGGTTTGGTTTTTGGCAGAAATGATCCATGTGTTTAATTACTTTGCGAAACAGTCCTTAAAAAGTTGAATAATCGCGAGTAAAAATTCTGGTTACATAACAAACTTTGATTAAAATAGGTAAATATACCACGTCTTCATTAGTGTACCATGTCAGTTATTATGTGCCACTTAAACGCTAAACACATGATATTTTATGTTAATCTGCTGTTCAGAACGTATTAAATACCAAAATGGAACAAAAAGAAAATTTAATCATAACATTTGAATGATGTTTTGTCATGCAATCGATATCAATATTTTGCTTTATATACTGTAAGTGTAAAATAACGGCGAGATCACTTTTTTTTTCATCTTTTTGTGATATACAGAGACTACAATGAATGAACGCTAAGGTTCGTTGCATATAGGTGTTAAACTTTATTGATTGCAACAAAGGTATTGTCATGTTTCAATAATTAATTTGTTCGCTAGAAGTTTGGTTTCGTTTAAATCATCAAGTAATCATATGTTGGTCAATCGAGCTCACTTGGTACAATACCTAAATGAAATACGTTGCTTAAGTTATTCACGTGTACAAATTTACTCTCTTTTTCATCTCGAGCATTTCAAATAATGGGAGTTTTGACTCAAGGCATTTGATCTAGTGGTATGTGTTAGTACAAAATTCGTGTCGGGTTTAGTAGTGTCAAAGTCCTTTGTTAGGTCAGGCCTTCAAATGACTTGAATACTTGATCTTGTACTAGAGCAAGAGAAGTGATGACTTTCTGCACAATTAAAGTAAACCGTTAGCCTTACCGCAGGGCGGACCCCGCGATTAAGCTCCGGCGTGAGAGTAAGTACACATGTTTGTCAGAGAATGTCAGGGTATATGTGTAAGTTAATGATTAGACAGAATGTACCTTTTTGGGGTGTGAAATGACCCCTATTTATAGGCAAGCCTAATACTAGGGTTTCCTAGTATTTCGCTTGTAACTGTTGGTGGTCGGAGTGGGTCCCTTGTCGGGCAAGGGTCCACGTATAATCGTGTTTGCGGCCGCGAGTGTTCTTCCGCGGTCAGTCTTTGTCCGCGGATGCGCACGGGTGCGGCTGAGAAGATACTCGCGTACGTCTTTGAAATATCCGGAGCATGGCCCTTGTCAGACTTAGCAGTCCAGCTATTTGTTGTATTGGGCCTGGGCCCATATACGTATATTATGAACTAAGCCCAGTAAGCTTGGTGCTCATACTATGCGTTATCATGTAGCCTTGTAGGTAAAGTGGTCAGTGTGGTGCGGTGATTTTGTTTAATAGATGACCATCGAACTCCTATAAACTGTATTTCTATGTATTCAATTGGAAGCCAAAATCTAATATTTGCTTGGACGGGGTAATTTTTTATTTTCGGTGGGCCAACAAAAATTTTGTTTAGTACATATAATACAAACTATTAAGTATTTATATGCTAGTATTTATAAATTTTTTTATTTATATATATCACTAGTATTTTATAAAAGTATTGAGTTGGCCATGACCCATCCCAGGACATAAATGATTTCCTTCCTCTCATGCTCCTACCAGAGTCGTCTTCGAACAATTGATTTAAAAACACATCGTATGATTTCTTATGTGATATTTTCGTGTTTGGTACAACAGCAACGTAAACCCCCTTTGAACTTCTTTTATTAAACAATAGACCCTATTGCAATTATATAAGTACACACGAGCTCAGCAACTAGAGATTTTGTCTGGATTTACTGTATATTTGATTCTCAGGTTTGCTTTCCATACATACCCAATTTAGATATCAAAATTTTATATTACCGAATGTATTGAAAGCATGTTTTAGGTAAATATGAAATTATGATGTTTTACTTGGGTATATATGGAATTGACCCTGCTATAAAATTAAGAGTTAAGTACATTTTTGGTCCTTGTGGTTTGGTGCGAGTTCACTTTTGGTCCAAAATTCAAAAAAGGTTCACTTAAAATTCGGTATTTAAATAAAATTCGGTTAAATAAAATTTGGTATTTAACCAAATTATGGGAAGTGCCGTTAAAATCAACTTAAACAGCAACATTATACCAAATTTTGTGCACTAACAACTTGCAAAATTTATTTTATATAAGTGGGCTTGGATCCGAATATTGCTAGTTGCCGTTGGGATTGGTTAAAAAAACCGGTCAACATGGAAGTCAAACTAGCCGTTACATTTTTTTTAAACCCGGTTTTAACCGGTTTTAGTATGTTTCCGGTGCAAATAAAAAGTTATGATTGTATTTGTTTAGTATGTTTCCGGTGTATTGTTTAATTAAATGTTTGATAATTAACAAGTTTATTAAATAAATGTTCGAAGTTTTAAATTCCGAAAAAAACCGAACCGGTATAAAAACTGATTCCGAACATTTATAACCGAACCGGTAAAAAACCGATTCCGAGAATTTATAACCGAAAAAAACCGATTCCGAACATTTATAACGAAAAAAACCGATTTCGGAAAAACCGAAACCGGTTTTTAGAAAAACCGGTTTTTTTAAAACCGGTTTTCTAATAACCGAAAACCGGTTTTAACCGATTTTTTTGCACCACTAGCTCATACTATACGTCATCAAGTCCCCCCCAGTCTAGTTTGCTTACCGTACGCGGTACAATTATAGCGTGCGGTGAGCATTACTAGACTTAAAGTTCCGTGATCAAATTTTCGTTTACTCCTGCCTTGTTCCGCGTCCTTTGTACCGTTTTGGCAGTTTGTCGTTGGCTACGTGGACTCTTCATGTCCCTTTATCTTCTGCATGATTTGACCGCCTGGGTCCCATATCCAGCTGTTATCATCATCTTTTTACTATGTTTTTGCGCCGTTGATTGGGAAGTGTCTTGGCACGTGTCGTCATCCTACCTTAACCTAACTTAAATATACCATGGGTATAAATAGCCGATTCGTGCTTTACTGTTTCTTTTTTCATCTCTTTCACTCTTCCACCATTGTTGATAAATTTCAAGGTTTTCTAGTTGCATAGCCCCCCTTATTCTAGTCTTTCTTCTTGATTCAGGTTAATCTCTTTGCTTCTCTTTTATTATGGGCAGTATTACATCTATCAAATGTGTTCTTACACAAGAACACCTTGATGCCATTTGTGCTAAATATTTTGTTCCCGAGGAAGTCCATCCTCAACTGCCAAGCTCTGATGCCACTATGCATGAAAGACCAGCTGGTAAAGTTGGAATGTACACCCGATTCTTTGATTATGCCAACTATCGTATCCCTTTTTCTACCTTCTTCGTGTCTGTTCTCACCCATTTCCGCATTCCATTTTCCCAATTATCCGTGTTTGGATCTGCCAAGGTTTCTCATTTTGAAATCTTGTGCCGCGTTTGCAATATTGAACCTGATGTCAGTTTGTTTCGCTACTTTTATACACATAATTACAAAAATGGATGGTTTGGGTTCACTAAGCGTCCAAATGTCCGTGCCTGTTATTCCAAGAATTTAGATTCCGTGAAGAATTGGAACGATCATTTTTTCTGGGTTGATGAGTTTGTGGTTCCTGCCAATGCGCGATTTAGTTGGTTTTCGGGTTCCAATATTGTCAAGGATCGAGCTCCTGCCCCCTCTGAATATAATGTGGAGCATGTTAATACTCTTATTGCTCAAGCCTCTCCGTTCCTTAGGTTCCCGGAAGAATTTCTTTGCTGGGTTGGCATAAGCCGTAATTACCTTTTGAATAAAGATACTTATCCCCGCTTTGAGTATGAGGACGGAGAGGGTGGGTTCTACTTTCCGTATGCACCTTGATTATTGTTTACATTTTCCCTGTTTTTCTTGTTTCCTTATCTTTTTTCCCTGTTGTTTTTTTTTGTAGTGATGGATTTGAATGCTTTCATCCGCACCGCTGATCCTCGTAAGGTGAGGATTGTTGAGAGACCCAGAGCTGAAAATGAGGGACCTATTGTTACCGTGGCCAAACACCGCACCGTGACCCTACTTCCGACCTCCGTGGTTCGTTCCTCCGGAGAGTTGTCGGCTAGTGTGGAGAGGGAATTTGTTGGAGATGCAAGTGTTGGTGATGGTGGAGATCAAGGATTTGATTCCGCTGTTGGCCAGGAAATTGTTGAGCCATCCGTG
Organism: Tanacetum coccineum; assembly: GCA_026074375.1. NCBI lineage: Eukaryota > Viridiplantae > Streptophyta > Magnoliopsida > Asterales > Asteraceae > Tanacetum > Tanacetum coccineum. The sequence continues at coordinate 34,714 of BQNB010018731.1, read as the reverse complement.
CCTGTGACCGAACCTGTTGAAGCTGCAGTTCCTAAGCCCAAGCGTTCGAAGAAGAAAAGAGTAATCTATGATAGTGAAGGGCTGCCTGTCGCTTCCCATCCACCCAAAAGATTAAGGGCCGATTATGGGACTGCTGGTGGTTCCGTCACTGGAGGTAAGTCTCTTAGTGCTCTTAACAGGTTGCTTCAAGATTCTCGCTTAACGGTAGAGCAGGGTGTTCCAGCTCTTCCTACCTTACCCTTGTGTTCCTCACGACGGACGTGAGATTGTTTGTGATTTGTTCGTGAGTGCTCATGATGAGTTTTTTAGAGAATCGTAGTTGCGTAAGCGTCCCACGGATGGCGCCACTTGTTAGTACAAAATTCGTGTTGGGTTTAGTAGTGTCAAAGTCCTTTGTCAGGTCGGGCCTCCAAATGACTTGAGTGCTTGATCTTGTACTAGAGCAAGAGAAGTGATGATTTTCTGCATAATTAAAAGTAAACCATTAGCCTTACCGCAGGGCGGACCCCGCGATTAAGCTCCGGCGTGAGAGTAAGTACACATGTTTGTCAGAGAATGTCAGATTGTGTGTGTGTGTGTGTGATTAGACAGAATGTACCTCTTTGGGGTATGAAATGCCCCCTATTTATAGGCACCCTCAATACTAGGGTTTCCTAGTATTTCGCTTGTAACTGCTGGTGGGCGGAGTGAGTCCCTTGTCGGGCAAGGGTCCACGTGTAATCGTGTTTGCGGACGCGAGTATTCTTTCGCGACCCGTTTACGTCCGCAGAGGTGCGCTAGGTGCGGCTTTGAAAGTTCTCACGTGCGTCTTTGGAATGTCCGGGGCGTGATCCTTGTCAGTCTTAACAGTCCGGCTTTTTGTTGTATTGGGCCTGGGCCCGTATGTGTATACTGTAGGATAAGCCCAGCAAGCTTGATATCCACGTTATACGTCATCAAAGAATGGCATTGTATTTATTTCATCACTAATATTGACAACTGCTTGAATACATTCAAATGACATAGATAATAAGCCGATTGATAATGAGGATAAGCCTGATTAGTGGTATTATTACCAAGAAGCTGTGGAACAAACATAGTGACAACTTGAAGATGAACGAAAAGCAAGGATACAAAGACAAGGGCGGAGCGACATGTTTAGTAGTGGGGGAAAGCTCTGGTGAAACACTAAATATGCAGAGAAAAAGTTAACTTTTGGTAGAAAAAAAGTTCAGTGCCCTCAGGTAAATACTTCGAGTGCCCTCATCCACGGTGTGAGATTAACATTAAGAGTCATTTTCATGTCAAAATTTGTTTTGCGCTGGTTTCTTCAACCGAAAAAAATGGAGAAAACAAAGACTTTAGGAATATGGAAAGTAAACTGAGGTAGGGATGGGTGAG